>MNCI01011044.1:454781-526184 GCA_015680685.1 Gnetum montanum | reverse complement strand
AAAGTTTGAATTGGTACAAAGATTTGAATAGAGTTTAGAAAATATGATTTTTGAAATTCCAGAACTTCAAGTGATGGGAAGGAAAGAACAATCAAGATTTTAGAAAAATCAACTAGTCCTAGCAGTGATTCTAAAATTTCATCTATAAAGAAGATGTATATGCATGGTTAACACACATTTAATTGCCAAACCAACATGTTCAAATATTATACTTTGTCAAGGAGCATAATTGATGATGAACCACGATATTGAGACAATGATATTGCATCCCTGATATTAGATCCAACAATGTGACACCTGATACCTAATATCAGGGCCTATCTCCTCACCTATAAATAAGAGGTAGTAGCCTTGTTTTTCATATTAGATAGTTAGTCCCTTTGCCAAAATCTTGTCATTTTTTCTCTCTAGAGTTAGAATTATTTCTCCATGCCCATAGTAGGAGTCATAGAGTGAATGGATCTTTATTCAAGCATTGTGTACTTAAGCAAAATTGGTGTATGGCAATAAAGATGAACTTTATGATAATCCTTATGCATTTAGAATAGATTAATTAGTGTAAATTATTATTTAATGATTTTCTAGTTGATTAATGATTTCTCTCACCCTACAACTCTCTTAGTTAAATACAATCAGTACGACTGCTTTGAGCATGCATGCAGCGCTTGGTAACCTAGTGAGAATTAGGGTTTGGTAATCCCAGTAGCATTGCATTGGTTCAGGAAGTGTATGACAAGTGGGAATGGATACTGGTATTAGAAGTAATTATAAATTAGTTAATGAGTATTTAAATTAGATTAGTTACTTAGTTATCTCTCTTCCCCTCCTTACTAGCGTTAGGATATAAAATACATAAAAGCTATTAAAATCATATGCCTCAAGCTTAATTAATCATACAACGATGACATACAAGTAAGTTTGGAAAGACAATGATTAAACAACCCATTATTGTTCCAAAAATGTGCATAAGCACTTAGTCCTTGGAATTTGATCGGATCATGCATGAAATGCTTGTATTCATATGGTTGAGCATAGGGGTACCTCACTGCTCATCATTGGTGTCATTGCCAGGGAATTAGTTGTTTGTGCACTAAGTAGAACATAGGAAATCATTCACATCATTGGAATGAACCCTTAGGATTGGTTAAGAAAAAGATAATAGTACATTGCACACTGAACAAGACAAGATGTCTTCTTCTTCCCACAAAAGCACTTCACTACCTAGGACTAATACAAGAAGCAATTAGTGGCATGATACACATGACATTGATCCATCAATCCCTCAATAGTTTCATGTGGTATATGTTCATCTTGATGAATATGTATCTTACTTCACCATTATTCTTCATCAAGATGAACAACTATGTTGGTGTAACTTGGAAGGTAACACAGTGTTACCCCCTAACCGTTCAGTCCTAAGCATGCTTCTTCATGCTCTCACATGAATAGGCATGCAACACTTACATGTAGAATACATTGTGTAGGATTATGATTTGAGAGACTATCATCCCACAAAGGTGCAATGTCAAAGAGATTTGCAATAGGAGAAACACCATAAGTCTTTGAAGGGAAAATGGTCCAAGGATACACCCCACATTTTAAGCAAAATTAAAGGTGATGAACATGCCATAGGTAGTCACCCATATAACGATGTTCCTCCCCATGATGTTGTCCAAGGGGTTGTGTGTCACAACCTTCATTCTACTATTCATAACCCAGCTGCTAATACCAACGAATACAAAGTATCTGAAAAAGGAACAAGGACAAATGACAAAGATGGACATTTTGATCACAATGGTGACCAAGGTAGAGACTACTAAAGAGAAGGTAGTAGACACTGTCATGGTAGTGATTCTCCTTCTTTTTCACCTTTACTGTATCCTCCACCCTCTACTTTAGTGTTTGGATGTAGACATAGAGAGAAAGATCATGACGATAAGGGCAAGAAAAGTGGAAGTCACAAATGAAACAACCAAGACAGAGGACAAGGGCATTCTAGGGAATCACAACATAGAAGAAGGTAGAGTAGGGAATAGTGTAGGCATCATAGATGCCACGAATGAGATGATCATGATGAACCCCTACTCACTACTTGAAGCATGCTAGACATAACTAAGGTTGTGAGAGTTCCAACAAGGCACCAAACAGATAGTAGGATCAAGAGGTTAGATATGAATAACATTCCATGATTTGAAGGGGGATATAGCACTGATCCTCAAAATCACTTACAAGCATTTCATGATGCATGTGCCTTGCAAAAGATAGAGAATGAGTGGAAAAAACTTAAGTTGTTCCCATAGACACTAGTAAAAAAAGTTAAAAGCTAGTATCGGTCCTTAGAACTAAAATCCATACGTAGGTGGAGTACCATGTTAGAATTGTTCAACAATAAGTACCAAATGTATTCCCGGGTGTCTAAACTATGAAAGAAAATCCAGGGATGGAAACAAGGAAATCATGAACCCTTGGATGCTACCATGGGTTGCTATTATGCACCATTACATCATTGTCCTAGCCATGGTTATTTGTAGCAGGATTAGCTACGGCATCTCAAAGATGGGCTTAGGCATGAAACAAGAAGAACCCTTGGGACTTATTCCCAAGGAAGGTTATCCAAGCTTAGGTCCCATCAAATTCATAAACTACTAGAGCAAGTTGCTAAGGAAGAAGGTGAGATACAAAAGAGAGAGAGTGCATAAGAATAGAATTGAGATCCTTCCCTCTAGAAGAAGGGAGTAAGATTTTGTGAGGATGAGGAAGACTCACCACTCAAAGAGATGGAGAATAGGAAGACCTTGCCTATCCAAAAGTTAACATTAGAAGTATCAACAAAGGTAGACCATATGTGCGACTCCCCAGATAGTAGGTTTCAAACTATTCTCAAAATAGTAAAGGATTCTAGAGAGCAAGGTAGTGATTGTGACAAAAGAAAAAAGAGAGAAGCAAAAAATGCATGTAAGAAGGGTAACAAAAAAATTTCTATTATTGAAGAGGTTGTGGAATCAGATACAAAAAATGATATTGGTTACAAGATCTATTAATACGACCATCCTAAGGGATGTTTCCTTGTGATCTCACATCTGCAGGAGTCTGTCGTAGATGCAATTAATCCATGATTAAAAAATGACAAATATCTTGATGGTTACCTTATCCCCAAGGTAACCCAAGTCAGTTCCACCAACCTTTAACATATTATCTAAGTGGAACTCCACCAAAACCAATTGAGCAACTTCAATAGTAGGAGCACCCACAATCATGGGGAATGCTACCAACAAGGCAACAATATCCTTATCGGCAACTTGACCTATATGGATATTATGTGCAACATCCAATCTCTCCACATGACTCTATTGGTTACGTTACTCCTCAACATCACTACCAAGACTACAAGTACTATAGGACTCCCTCTCCTAGGGGCAATATTCCACAAGTGTACCATCCTTCAAATCCAACCGCATCTCTCCCACCAATAGCTCCATTACCACTTGCTCCAGCAATGCAAGGTGAACTCCCTACTCAACCACAACAATGCAATACTACAAGGGATGCTAATCCTCAACCTATTATTGGTGCTAACAACTGTATGAAAAAAAGACATTTCTTTAGAACCAAAAATCCAACCAAGCCTTTGTAACCATAAGAAACTAAGTCTTTCGACGTCTTCGTGTCAGATAAAGCTTTAGAATCCCCTCTAAACCTAACACCACATTCGATGTAGACGGTCATATTAGCACATGCCATTATCAATTGGATCAAATTTGGCCACCTTCCCAAAAACATTTTTGATCCTGGAAGTCCATTGAGATATCTACAAATTGTTGGGAATGAGCCATGCAAAGCTCTTTTGGATTCAAGTTCCAATGTCAACCTAATATCCCATCAAATGTACAAGGCCTGGAACCTACCTCCATTAAAAAAGAGCAACATCTATTTAGAGTTGGCTGATCAATCCATCACTGTTCCCTTGGAATTAGTGGAGGACATTGTTACCACTATTAATAGATGGCCATATCCAGCTGACTTCATAGTGATTTAAGTGAACAACAGTAAGGGGGATTTCTCAATGATAATGGGAAGGGTATGGCTAAGAACTATTAATGCATGCCTAGGAATCTATGATCTTTACCTAGAAATATTTAAGGAAAATACTTTCAAAAATATTGGGACGAATAAAGTTCCATGCATCACATACAATGATAGAGGGTGTAACTACATACAAAGATCATGGGTTGTGCAAAGTTTAACATTGCCTACATGCAATCACTATGCACAAGCCATCAATATATAAAGGTGCCTATTTATAGTAGCCACATGATAAGAAGACACCTAGTGGCTGATAGCTAATCAAGAAAGTAGCTCACTTATATGCATGAAACTAATTGAGGGTTTGACTTGTGCTTACATAGATAGCATAGATTCATTAGAGCAAGTCCATTGCCAACTTCCAAGTCCTAACCTCAAAAGAATCAACTAGGGGAAGTTGGATATACCTAATAAATTTAAATAGGAGCCCCTAAAGCTAAAATAATTGCCCACCGGTATGGAGTACACATTCCTTAAGAATGGAAAATCAATAATCATCAATGCAAAACTTGCTCTACAATAAAAAGAGAGTCTACTAAAGGTAATAAACAAGTGGTCAAAAGCCTTCACTTAGTCATATCTAGAATTAACTAGAATAGATCCTAGAATATACCAACATAGGATTTACACTAACTCCTCCATGAAGCCTCAGAAACAACCATAGAGGCAGTTGAACCCAAAGTTGAAGCAAGTAGTAAAAGAAGAAACTGAACAACTTCTAAAGGCTAGGTTCAAATACGCCATTGTTGATAGTGAATGGGTTATCCCCTTAGTAATCATGCCTAAAAATGGAGGCACATGGAGGATGTGCATAGATTTTAGGCTACTAAACATGGAAACATTGAAAGATCACTTTCTGTTGTCATTTGTTGACCAAGTCTTAGACATAATTGTAGGGAATTACTATTATAGGTTTTTGGATAGATATAGTGGATACAAATAAATACAAATAGCCCTAGAAGACCAAGACAAAGCTACATTCACCAATCCTTGGGAAACATTTGCATACAAAAAAAAACCATTTGGCTTGTCCAATGCCCCTACAACATTTCAACACTTAGTTATAAACATATTCTAGTAGTATATAGGAAATGATGTGGAAGTATTTATGGATGACTTCTTCACTTATGGAGCAAACTTTGATCAACCCTTGGATTGGTTAGAGTAAGTGATGAAAAGATGTATAGAAACCAATTTAAGGCTCAACTAGCAAACGAGCCATCTTATGGTCCAAGAAGGCATAGTACTTGGGCATAAAATCTCACGTGCAGGGATAGAGGCAGACCTTGTGAAAATCAAAGTTATCCAAGGAATTACTGGTCAACCAAAAACTATCAAAGACATTCAGTCATTCCTTGGACACACTAGCTACTATAGGAGATTCATAGAGAACTTTTCAAAGATTACCAAACCATTGGTAGAGCTAACGAAAAAGGACGTACCCTTCGAGTGGACCAGGGAATGCAAACTAGCTTTCCAACCCCTGAAATAGAAGCTAGTAGGAACACCCATTCTACAAGTTCCTGACTAGTCCAAACCATTCTATGTCATGAATTACATGTCCAACTATGCCTTAGGAGCTGTACTTACATAATTAGATGACTAGAAACATTCTTATTACATCCACTATGTAGGTAAAAGTATCACTGGTACACAACTTAACTACACTACTACAGAAAAAGAATTAATGGTTGTAGTGTTTGCGCTAGAAAAATTTAGACACTATGTATTAGGATACAAAGTATTCATATACACAAATCATAGTGCAATATGGTTTCTCATGAATAATCTTGTGGTAAGCCCTTGTATTATACGATGGCTTGTAATCCTACAAGAGTTCAATTTAATGATGATCGATTGCAAAGGTACCAAGAATGTAGTTGTTGATCATTTATTTCAGTTGCGCTGGGATAGAAAAGAGGATGAGTATCCAATATTTAATCATTTCCCTGATGAATTCCTCTTTGTTGGTGTAGTGAATAACCAATCACCCATAGAGATAAGCTAGTATAGTAGCATTATTACTTATCTCCTTCCCCAAAAACACCACAATAGCTAGACCTTAAGAAGAAAAAATAGTTTCTTCATAGAGCCAAGTACTTTATGGAGATCAATGGATAACTTTATAAAGTATGTCTTGATGGCTTGGTTCGATGGTGTGTTCCTGATAAATATTAACTAAGAGTTCTCCAAGATGCTCATGAGGGCCCTTGTGGGGGTCATGATGCTGGGAGATGAATGACCATCAAGATCTTGCTTGCAGGGTATTATTGTCCTACCTTGTTTTGGGACATCCATCAATTCGTTGAATCTTGTGAGCACTATCAATGTGATGGGGGAATGACCACTAGAATGGAGGATCTGCAACAATGGATTTAAGAATTAGGACCCTTCAAAATTTGGGGAATTGATTTCATGGGGACCATTACAGCAATGTCCAATGGAAAATCTTACATCATAGTTGTTGTAGACTACTTAACAAAATGGGCTAAAGCAGCTGTTGTTAAAGATTGCATATCATCTATAGCTGCACGATTTGTTCAACAACAAGTCATCAATAGGTTTGGTGTGCCACATATACTTATTTTAGACAATGGTACACACTTCACAGGTACAAGTTTCTCAAAGTTAATGTACTTCTTAGGGGTTGAGCATAAATTGAGTAAACTATACCACGCGAAAGCGAACAGTCAAGCTGAGGTCACCAATAGGGAGATTACTAAGATACTGACTAGAATTGTTAGCAAGTATAGGTGAGATTGGAGCACTAAACTAAATGATGCTCTTTGGGCATACTACTTCACATGGAAACTCCCTATAGGCTACTCTTCCTATGAGTTAGTGTATGGAAAACTTGCAATGCTCCCTATCCACACTAAGCTCTATACACTATCCATGGCATATGACTTCAACCTTGACCTTGATCTAGCATAAAAATAAAGGTTGATGACTCTTAACTTGCTAGATGAGAATCAACTAGCTACCCTATCATCTAATGAATTACACAAGGCATTTAATAAACAACATCATGACCTAAAAATTAGAAAAGTTTAACTATCAGCTATGAGATAAGGTTCTCTACTAAAACCCCACACATGTGTCACAATGTACCAAATTTCAAACACTTTGGAAAGGACTTTACATTATTTATGCAATTTTTCCTTTAGGAGCCATGACCATATATAAACCTGAGAGCCCATATAAGAGACTATGAGTCAAAATGCAACAGAAAAAACCTTTCCATGAGTTTAGGATAGGCAGAACACATGCTACCTATATAGGTGGGCATCCTTCCTCATTATTTCAGATCTCCTCCTACCAACTTAGTCATGGGGGAGATGGCCCACCTCTGCTAACCATTGAAGGCCCTCAGTTCTTTGTAAATTTTTGTTTTACACATTTTTGTTTTAGATGTTTTTGTTTTTCACATTTCATTAATATTTTTTTTACACCATTGTTCATATTTTTACCATTTTTTTGTGTGATTACTTTTTTTTTCATCACCTAATAAGTGTTCATGATGGTGGCATGAATAATACCATATTGATTACTAATGTTTAGGTTTTACCTTTGAAATATGATGTTGATATTAAGGTATGGTTCTTTTGATTAAATAGGAAATGAGTCCATGTTGTTCATGCATCCAGAAAATCATATGATCTTCCTTGGCTTAGAATTGTAGAGTCCCTTTCTCTAACAAAATTATTAATGAATTACTCGTTGAGTATTTCTCAAACTAAGGAAAGACTCAATGGATGAAAAGGGTATGACTTCAAGGGGATTTGATTCATTTGTGCTAGCTATTCTCTTAAGTTCTTGGATGCTTTTTCTATGGGTTTTCATCCATTCTGACCATTCATCAAATCTTCAAAATTTGAGTACACAAAAATAAGTCTTTGCATGGTGTGGTTCTCACGCAAAAAAAAAGTGAGAATTCAATGCACACCCCTTAGACATGATAATGAACTTGGACTACATGCACTACTTATGACACTAGAAAGACGTTACCCATGCCTAAAGGTTCCCTCTAACTAAGGCCATTTCTCACTTCCTGATTCTCCATCTCGGTTTCCTCGAAATGGTGGTGGCTTTTTGTAAAGGCATATTTGTTGCTTCAAGAGGATGGGTTGGTCAAATGTATTGATGTGATGTCACTTAATGTGATTTGTTGAGCTTGGATTTGGAATGAGTTCTACTCAATTGCATTAACCATAAAACCCACACAAGGGACTTTACAAAATCTTGTTCTTGGGTTTCCTTCCATTCTCTCCTCTCTACCTTTCTTTTTCATTTTCCACCTCATTGCTAGTTTTATCATTAGTCTATATTTTGGTTGATGAATTTTTTTCCTTGGTAAGTTCTTATGGGTAAGTTTTTAACTCTTTCTTCCAAATAGTATTCCTAGAGCCTACAGACTCTTTGGTTTGTGGCTCTATCAGGGCATCAAGGGCATGAGCTTTCTTTGGGGAGGACCCACTAACATTCCTTTTTGATGCATTTGTTAACTTATTTTCCTTAATGTTTCCTACAATCAATAAATTTTTTATTTCATCACCATCCATGACATCCATTTTATTGGCATTTTTATTGTTTCTTTTTCTCCATCTTTCTTATTCATTATCTTTCTCCAACCTATCACCACTGGAGGTTCACTCTTAGTCATGGAGGCCCTAGCATAAATTTTTCAATTTTTCCTAACCCCTACACCTTAGGTAGTCACCAGTGTTAAATCTCTAGAATTAGTATCTTCCATGACCACAACATAGCCAATGCACTTTACATTGAGGCAAGGTATCAACTGCATTGTGATTTATCTACCCTTACTCATTTGTGACTATGTTTTGTCTGCAAATGACAATCATACAACAATGCACTAGGCTTGGAGGAAACACTCAGGATGGACCAGAACTAGAGCGTTTACGAAAGGAGCAAGATTGGTGGCATGTCTATGGATAAACAAAAAAAGGTGAAATCTTGGCATTAGTAGAAACACGCCTTATTATTTTTCTCTCTCCTTTCCTTCTAGCTCCAAAATAAAGGTTGGATGTCATTTATGTATAGTGTTCACCTCAGTGGTCATGAACACTAATGCTGTCATGTATTGTATTGTTAATTCATTCATTGGGCACGTTTAGTCTCTCACCCTATTCCACCATTAATGGTCATTTAGTCAATAATCCCATACCTTTCCAATATTTTTTAAGGAACTCAAGGATGATTTTTCATTTAGTCATGATGGTATGATGAACTATGATATTGCATTCGTGATATCGGGTCCACGATACTGGATCCAACCATGCGATGTTGGATACCCAATATTGGGACCTATCTCCTCACCTATAAATAAGAGGTGGTGCCCTTTGTTTTCATATTCGACAATTAGTCCCTTAGATGAACTCATGCCATTTCCCCCCAGAGTTAGAATTATCTCTACATGCTTGCAATAGGAGTCATAGATTGAATGGATCTTTATTCAAGCATTGTGTACCTGAGCACACTTTGTGTACAACAATAAAGACAAAATTTATGATAAACCTTGCAACATTCAGAATAGATTAATTAGCATTAATTATTATTTAATTCTTTCCTAGTTGATTAATGACTTCTTTCACCCTACGACTCTTTAAGTTAAATACACTCAGCACGACAACTTTGAGCATGTGTGTAGCACTTGGTAACGCAGTGACAATTAGCATTTGGTAATCCCAGTAGCGTTGCACTAGTTCAGAATGTGTATAGCAAGTGGGAATGGATACTGGTGTTAGAAGTAATTAGAACTTAGTTAATGAGTAGTTAAATTATATTAGTTACTTAGTTATCTCTCTCTCCCTCCATACTAGCATAGGATATAAAAAAACATAAAAGCTTTAAAAATCATATGCCTCAAGCTTACATAACCATACAACCATGACATACAAGTAAGTTTGGGAAGGCAATGATTAACCAACACGTTATTGTTCCACAAAGGTGCCTAGGTACTTAGTCCTTGGAATTCGACTGGATCATGCATGAAAANTAGGTACTTAGTCCTTGGAATTCGACTGGATCATGCATGAAAAGCTTGTATTCATATGATTGAGCATAGGGGTACCTCACCACTCATCACTTGATCAAGCAAATAGAAGAAAGTTTGAAGAAGAAGTTATTCCTAAGTTGTACCAATCTAGTTCCATTTATTCTTTTTGGAGACCTCAATGCAAAATTTGGAAGTAGCATTTATCAATTTCTAAAATATGGATATGTAAAGGAATCTTTAAAAGATGAACCTGACTTGAAGAAGATGTTTCCATCAATTCAACATGCAATTCCACTAGCTAGTGCATATTCTACTACTTTGAATCTTTAGTAGATAAATCAAATTCTAGAATTCAAGAACAGATGATGTTAATGGATAGCACTCATCAAGAACCATAGTTTACAAATTATTTTATAATAATTAATGAAGATGGATCAACAACATTATTCATTGAGACTTTGGATTATATTTGGTATGATACCTAATTCTCTCAAGTTACCAAGTTACTAGAGTTGATTTCTAAAGAAAAAGTTAAGAAGAATCAAGATCAAGCTTTTCCATCACGAACAAGACCATTTGATCACATACCACTTATGGTAGAATTATAGTTACTCCCATTAATTCATAAGGTTGATCAAGATCAAGAAGTATCTCACTCTTACTTTTATTTGATGATCTTATTATTTTATTCATTACTTAATTTATATTTCAAATAGATTAATAAAATATCTAAGGAAATCCAAGTTGGAAATAAAGAATTTTCCCTACCTTCACTTGGATAACTAGATATGAGTTGCACATTGAGTGACCTTGGTTAGAAATATTGATTAGTAGTTGGTAGATCTTTAATTCACTTATCATTATCTTGGAAAATGAAGTATCAAGAAAGTAATTTTCCATATGATCTTTCTCACGTATATCTTATTTGTAGAATAAGCAAGAAACAACTTCAAGATCAAAGGAGGAATCAAATTATTGGAGCACAGGATCGTGAAAGAAAGCATTAGAGCTGGAAAAAGATAGATAATGTGGATTCATTTGAGGACAAACGAAACCTAAGGGGGGTAGATTATCACATCCCCATTTCCAAATGATGTGGTTGCCTAATGAAGATGGTTTCTTTTCATAACAAATGTTATTATTATCTTAGGAAGACCTGAAAGGATAGTTGTGATTAAGACTCGAAAGGGCATGTTGTAATAACGAATATGTCTCTTGAGATAACTCTTGGGGGTTTGACCTTAGGCATTTATACTTGAGGTTAAAGGTCATGCCAACATGGATTTATGAAGCCCAGAGAGGTGAGTAATGGGAGCTGGTTGGAGTAGGATAGGAAGGAGACTAGCCCACCCTTCTAGCTAGGTTATAGGCCTAACCATGGTGGCAGTGCTGGATTGCCTCTAAGGGATAGATGCCAAAGGAAGAAAACCCCAAGGAACTCTCTTAGAGCACTCTCTAGATACACCTTTCCATATCAATAAAGCATTCTTTTCTTTCCTTTTTTGCATTTTTCCTATTATTTCCTTTATACATAATGTTGAATATCACTTATACTTTGCATTGATATATTTTCATCATATGTATAATGTCTAATATATCGTATATTTGATGTTTGCCATGACATTCAGGGAGAAGATGACATAATGGTTGTGGAGAAGGGAAAATGGGTATGGGGGTTTGATGCCACCATAGTGGGAAAAATTTTTATTTTTCACATTTGGTTTGTCATCAAATTTAGTCATGAAAAGAAGAGATGGGCATCATGGATGGAAATTGGAGGATGGACATGGCAAGAGGGATAATCATGCATAACATTGTTTTGAATTTCACATACATAGGTTTTTTATGAACTAAAGAGAATAGATGTAACTTTTGCTTGCAATTAGCCTAGGCCACCAATCATCTAGAGTACCTACTATTCACAAATTATGATGATGATTCCTTTATGATGAGTTTAAGGGTTTGGTTTGAATAATTATGATTTTGTGGTGAATATCATGATTGAAATTTAACATATTTTTTAGGATGTTTAGGTGTTTTTGTATGAATTTAGCATAATGTTTTTTAATGTGAAGTATTATTAAAAAGATATAAATTTTTTAAAATGTATCAATAAGCATTATTTGAATTTAAAATAAATTAGTGTTAATAGGATGTATTCTTGTAAGAAAAATGACTTTTTGGAAAGTTCTTGGGACTAGTACACATCCTTAAATGTTTTAGGATGCAAATGGGACTTCCAATATATTTTTGCATCCAAAATGCAATACAAATACCAATAATAACTCTTTTTTTTAGTTTAGAATATCATCAAAATGGTTTTCTATACAAATTACATCACAAAAACTATAAATATCTCAAGAATAATAAATTTATTCATAAATTTTAATATCATGAAAGATGAATATCTTAAGTATAACTATTCATTCTCACATTCACATTATGTCCCCATGATGTTCTTAAAAATTCATGACATCCCCAAATGCATTTAGGAACATGTCCAAACATCTCCATGTTCCAATGTCCCAGAAATAAGTGAAACAATAAAATAAATAGAGGTGTAAATAATAAAAAAGTAAATTTTAAAATATTTTTTATAATTTTTATTTTTTATTATAAAATAAGTTAATTGGAATTAAAATTGAATATTTATTACCTTTGAACACCTATAAGATCTATTCAATAGAAATTACATTTTCATGAAAAGTAAAAATATACTTTCACTAAGCATCAATAAGGTAATAAAAACAAAGCATACAAATTTTTTACTATAATAGTATCTCACTAGCTTAACTAGGTAGTTACATCACACAAAACAAGTATCTATAACTCATATTCAAGGGCTCATGGCTTGCACAACCTTCAAGTATACTTTTTTCTTCTTAGAGGACTTGAATCTATCTTATATATTCAATTTTTAGATAATGGAAACTTAAATAAAGGTTATTAGTAGTATTCTCATTTTTGGAGATAATCCCATATGATGAATTATATTACTTAATAATTAGAATAGCAATTAGGAGATGGTGACCTTTGAAATCTAGTTTATTACATTTATTAGATGATGTAGATAAAACTATTTATTGCCTTCTACATTAGACCACATCTATGTTAAAATCTTCCTATGGACTACCTAGTGAATATGATTAAATTTTTTTTGTACATCCTCCTAAGAGATATTCTATTTTCTCAACCATTGCATTCCTTTAAAATACCAATCACATTCTCATGAATCCTCAAAAATAACTTCGAAAAATTAATATAAATGTAACTTCTTTATAAATTATACATGAATGGATTAAAATGACAGTATTTAAATACTTACAAGGTTCAATTGGAAAAAATTGTTAAGTTGAGTTATGTCAAGTTATGGCAAGTTACTGTGATTTTTCTATAAAAATAAATATTAAAGATAAAATTCATCCCAAGGACTCTACTCAAGTTCGTAAAGCTGTTAATATGAACCTAATTATTAAGCCACTAGTGATCTTCAGTTTGAAAAACACTAAAGTTATAGTATGTGCATATGTAAACTTCAATTTTCAAAAGAAAAATATCTAAAATGCTACAGAAGGTGGGTGGAGCTTTACATCAAAACTAGTGCATTGGGTGGGATTGTGAGAAGCATATTGAAAAATTGTGTCTAATCAAAAAATAGTAAATACATCTTTTATTCCAAAGATGAAGTATTTGAGGTCTTTGAAAATTTAAATAAATTGGTGAAGAATAGGCTTAGTTCAAGAACAAATCCATAAGAGTTGATTGAGGTGAACTTGTAAATGAACTTTTTGATCAATTTTGTAAAAATCATGGCATCTCAAACCAAACTACATGTCAGTATCAACCACAAAGTAATAGAGTGACTAAGAGAAATAATGGTATAATCTAAGAAATATGTAGATGTTTGCTAAAGCAATCTTCTGTTCCTAATTCTTATTAGAATGAGGTAGTTTACATGACCACTTACATCTATAATAGTATTATCACATCTTTCAAGGTGAAAATATTTCATATAAATTATTATTTAGAGAGATGTAAAATCTCTTACATCTCAAAGTATTTGGATATGTATACTATGTAAAAATCCCAAATGCCCTTATGAAGAAGCTAGATGATAGAGTTAGGAGGTATGTCTTTCTTGGATATGATTTCAAGAGTAGTGGATATACGTATCTTGATCCACTAAAAGGAAATCACATGTATTAAGAAGTGTGATATTTCATGAGGAAACCTTAGGGTTTGATTCATTTTACAATCATGAAGAAGACAAAAAGAACAAAAAAGAATTTTAGAACTAAGGCCATGGGTGGAGAAGAATTACCCCACATTACAAATTATTGATAATAACTTTTAAAAAAGATACAAAAAAAGCCAAGAAAGATCTAATGTTTCCTAGTCAACCATAAATAATGAAAAACTAATTATTAAATAAAATCTTAAAATCAAAGTATGAATGGAAGGGTGTAATACAAAAGAAGGAAGATGTAATAATGAATCACAACACATGGTCCTTAGTCAATAAACCAAAAGAAAAGATAGCATCTCTATTCATGGTTATTGATACCAAGTATGTTTTTAAAACTAAATCTAATGAACAAGACAACATCTCTATTCATAAGGAAAGGTTGATAGCAAGAAGCTTCAAGTACAAGAATCACAGTAATTATAAAGAAATCTTTTCCCTGATTTCAAGCTTTAAAGTGACTAAATTAATGATATCTGTAGCTACTCACCTCAAGATCAAAATGTATTAAATAAATGTCAACTTAGCTTTCCTCAATGATTTATTAGAAAGAGTCTACATTTTCTAATTAGAAGGCTTAAAATTCAAGGCTAATAGAATAAAGTTTGCAAGATGAATAGTGCTCTCTATGGACTCAAGCAAGCTCCAAGAGCTTGATTCCATAGAATCAATGATTTCCTTCTTAAAAGTGGGTATAAAAGTTATATGTTTATGCCTAATCTCTACTTTAAACATGTAGGACTTAATGTAATCTTAATATACTTTTATGGTAATGACTTGGTATTCCTATCAAGTTTTAAAAATTAATTTTACACTTTAGAAAAGACATCAAAGAAGAATTTGAAATGAAGGATCCGGGATTAAAAGATACTTTCTAAGAATCCAAGTAGAGCAAGAGGAGAATGAATTGGATAGGCATCAAACTAAATATGTTGAAGGCATTGTAGAAAAATATGGTCTATAAAAATGGTAGAATAGCCACTACTCCACTCCCTCAAAATCTTAAAATCCAAGTGAAAGTTGAAAGTCCCTTAGTTGAAGCTTCTTTCTATAGAATTATGATAGGATCCTTGAGATTTCATTATCACTCAGGGCTTGATATTGATTTTTCACATCATATCTTTTGATATTTATTCAACAACATAGAATAATGCACATTATTGATCTCAAGCATGACTTGAAAGAGGTAAAATGTGCCATAAATGTTTTTATAAAACTTGTCAAAGAAGATGATAACTTCCATGTTTTTCTATGATGTTGATTAGGGAGAAGATCTCCAAGAGAGGAATTCTAGATTAGATTTTATCATCTTTCATGGGCCAACTCTATCTAGTAGAATAGAAGTAAGCAAGTTTTCATAGATTTATCTCCATGTGAGGCTGAATTCATTACAATGAAAGATTACATTAAATAGATCTTGTAACATAATAATCTCTTTACTTAATTACTCTTTAAAGTCATTTCAACCATTGATCTCATGATGAACAATACTTCAATAATTCAATTTTCATGGAAGGATGTCCTTCAGAAGGAAACACTAGAAAATTTTGGGTCTCAGCATCTCAATTGCAAATTTGGCTAAGTGTTAAAATGGTGGCACTTTGACAATATTTTTCCAACTGTTGAGTTTAGTTAGCTCCAACTACTAGATTTGCAAAATTTTTCTAAGTGTCAGAATGATGGTACTTTGTGCACACTCCTATGTTAAGCTATGTAGCATAGCACAACATATCACCATGTTAAGTTGTGTAGCATAGTGCACCATAGCACCCTATCATGCTGTGTAGCATAGCACAGTGTAGCACCATGTCATGCTATGTAGCATAGTCCTGCATAGCACCATGTCAAGCTATGTAGTGTACCACAACGTAGCACCATGTCATGCTATGTAGTGTAACACAATGTATCACCTTGTCACGTTGTGCAGCATAGCAGAGTGTGCCACCATGTCAAGCTGTGTATTGTTGCACCATGTCAAGCTATGTAGCATAACATCCTATCTAGTATAGTAGCTAGTGTCCCATGTCCCACATGTAGCAATGGACAAGCTCAATAGCTAGCATCTTGTGGTCCCACCCACCGTACTGTCATGGTCACTTGATCCACATTTTGGGCTAACCCTAGCCCTATATGTACCCCTATGTCCTAGTGTTTCAGAAGGGGAAAGGATTGGCTCCCATTTCTCACTAGTGACGTTGTTAGCACTTCCATTTTCCATTTGGGACTTTGGCATCTTAGCACTTAGTTCTGTGAATGGAAGAGACCCTAAGCACACCACATTAGTAGAGAGGCACAACTACATTATTGTAGCCCCATTACAGACCAGTAAAACATTGCACAGTGCACCATGGCTACCAACCTGGCAAGCGTAGTTCATCACAATGAGCACCAAACTTCACAGCTTGACACCACTGACATTGTGACTGCACTTCTACTATGCCTATTATACACTGTGTACCTTTTGAAATCCTTTGTGGGTTAGCTATGCTCCCTCTTTTGGGGTAGTGCACTACTGTTCTCAAACTTTGTTGCATTCCTCAAGAATTTCTCTTTGGCATTTATCATAACACTTACATTTTCTCATTTTTTTTCATACATGTTTGAATGTTCACATCACTATTCTTAGCCTGGGACACCCTGCTACACTCTAGCTTAGCTAGACCTGATACCCACGTGTAACATAGTATAAAATATTCTCACACATGGTTGTTTTAAAACAACGTAAGTCCATATCTAATTGACAAGACCATTTAAGGCACATTGTTTCTATTTCCTAGTACAATCCTCGCATGGATTCGAGGTTAGGCTATATGCTCCTAAACCTCTCAGTGTTCTAGTCGTTGATGTTTTTGGACATCATAGTTTTTGGCACTAGAAGGAGGGCCTCACCATTTTTGTCTACATTTTTTATTAACACTTAGTCAAAACTCTGGATATTCTAGAGTGGATAACAAGTTCTTAGAGCATAGCAAGCTCCAATGTAGTGAGCGTAACAAGCTCCAACAGAGCGAGCATAACAAGCTATAGCGTAGTAAGCCTAACAAGCTCCAATGTAGTGAGCATGTCAAGCTCCAGCGTAGCAAGTGTAGCAAGCTCTAGTGTAGTGAGAATAGCACTAGAGTTGGCCATTTTTATTAGTTTTCATACTTAGAATTTTTTCTACATTTACATACTTAGCATTTTTTCCACATTATTTATACTTTTCCAATTTTCTGTTATCAGTAGACATAGTAATTTTTTTTGTAATTTTCAAAGTTAGCCATTTTCTACAAACAACAACTCTCACAAGCCGATCTGTGAATGTGAATCTAGATCAACCTTCCATGTTGGTGTCCAACACATTTGATACTAGGATCCATCTAAAGCATGTAGCACTAAGCCACGAACAATACAACTTTGTTTGTACCAAAATTCATGTAGGATTACTAGTGGATTACCTTGATTTTGAGGCAAAACAAGACTATGAACAAGTCCATAGGAATAGATAGAAGTACAACCCCTCCTTGTTTGGCATAATCCCACTCATGGAGTCTTACCACCAATTGTTGTTCCAACTCATCTATGCAAACAAACATGATGCAAGGAAAACCTATCAAGAAGACTCACAAAATGAAGAAGATGAGTTCAAGATCCACTCCGACCATGAGAGCCCCTTCTACACTATCTTCCAATGACCACTTCATAGTACAGCCCCTCCTTGGTTTAGTTCATCCATCCTCTCTAAGATGGTGACCATGCCAATTCAATCTTTTTTGCAAGCAACTAATGCATTTGCCCAACACTATGCTCATGTAGGGACAACCTCCCTGCCCCAAACAACTCAGGCATCCTACATCCCACATGTCTCGTTGGCATCTATGGTGTCTATCTGATCCACTCATGTGTGGCCTACTTCAATCACTACACCCATCACTTAGCCAACACATCAACAACGGTATGCTATGATGTTAAATTGGCAACAACCATTTGCTACAACATTAAACTAGAAACAACCATCTACTATGACATTAAACTAGCAACAAATTTCCATTATGATGTTAAACTAACAAAGTCTACAACTAAAAATTTGATCAGGTATTTCAGCTAATCCAAAGCTTGACAAAGGAGAAAAACTAACTCAAGGCTACCTTCTCTGATACTATCAAAGCGATGGACTTCTACTAGGATGATCCCATAAGTCCTATTGTACCACCTCTAACTCTTCCAACTAGGGTCCAGTCGCCATAATTCACCAAGTACAATGGTGAGGGGGACCCCAATACACACTTGGTTACATTCTGATCTAAATGCCTACTCCTTCAAGCCTAGCCACGTGCTATCATGCATGTGTTCCCCATGTCATTCATTTGTAAGGTCATAGACTAGTATCATATGCTACCCAAGGCCTTAACATCCTATTTAGAGGATCTCATAAGCTAGTTTGAGACATGCATCAGAGATTGCTTGCCAAAAATGTCATAGGTACTATGAACTACAAAGCAACCCTACTTTGGTAGTACCAAACAAGCCCCCATTTCCATGACACTTCAAGCTAGACCAATACTGTCATTACCACCAGCTATTTGGTCATAGTACAGACAACTATCATGCTTTGTAGGACAACCTGCAAAGAATGATAGAATGAGGCCAACCGGTACTCGACACAATGAGTCAATCCAACATAGATGATGCCTCCTATGTCATAAACTCCATTAGCATAGGTGGAAGGTATAAACCTATCTAATAGCCTTTTTTGATCCATGTGCCTCCCAACAAGGCAAGTATCCCCTCAGCCTCCACAAATAAAAGGCCTTCCTTTGTTATTAAAGTTCCACCTCAAGCACCCACAACACCCTTTGTGGTTAAATTTGTAAAGCAATCATCTACTAAGAAATTAAATTGGCATGACATAGCAACAACAATTACTAAGGAACCTTTCATCATTAAGGTGCCATAATGAGTTGGTCACACAAAAACTCCTACAAAAACTCCTAAACTACCCTTTGTCATAAGGGTGTTACAATGTGATGGCCCCTCACCTACCTGAAGCCCAACAGTGGGCAACATCTTGATCCATCCTCCTTCAAGGGTTGACCCCAATAGTAACCTAGGCAAGCCAACCAAATGCCAATGCAAGAGGATGAGTGAGTGCCTCGTGACCCCCATGGCTAAAGAAAAGACTATAATCAACAAGAAAAAACCAAACACTAGGTACCCTACCCCCAAGTAGACCAAACAAACCAAGCCCAAGTCCCCTTCATGAGATATTTGTCTCTTAAGCCACATCAAAGAAAATCTAGGCCAATAGAACAACCAATGATAAGGACATTATAGCTGTACTAACCCAAGTGAAACAAAAGCTTAAGAAAAAGAATACAATGTTGAGCTTGTACAACCTAGTCATTACTTCATATACTCACTACCAAGAATTGGCCTAGATGTTAGAGGACATCTCTGTAGATGAGGCATCCATCTATGCAATGATGTTGTCCCCTACACCACAAGAATTAGGTTCAACATCCCTAGCCTTTCGTGACAATGCAATCAAAGTCAACCTTGAATGAGGGGAGGTTACTACAGATCCATTGTCAATTAGCATACATGTTGGGCAGTGTACCATCCATAAAGTACATGTCAATGATGATGCAGCAACAAACACAGTCTTGTACTCTATCATCGATAAGCTAGGCCTGGTAGATGAAATCAGGACAATCAAAATCACATGTCTAAAATCTTTCAACAGATCACACATTGTTATCAAGGGTATAATCAACTTAGCCTTTGTGGTGGGAGAGCAATTCCCCACCATTGTATATTTCACTATCATATAGGAGATGCCAGGTTTTAACGTGATTTTAGGTAGGTCTTGGCTAGCCCAACTAAGGACCATCTCCTCTCCCATCCACCAAGAAATCCACCTTCCATATGAAGGTGGTCAAGTTATGATCCATGATGATAATGCTTTCTCTTTGAGTATCCATAACATAGACATGGTGCAAGATTTGAAATAAGAGTTTCTTAGTGGTACACCTATAGCAATCAACATAGTGCCTAAGGCTAACATACCCAAATGAGTGGTTTAAGCCAATAGCCTCCCAGAGGATCCAAAGCCTTGCACGCTCCCTAATCCAAATCTGCTAAGGAAGAAACTACATGACCAAGACTTTCCCTTGTCCAAAAATTTTTCTAGGTGCCTACCTACCCTTTGCCTCCACTTTCCATGCATTTTTGACTTTCATTTACATCACACTCGTCTATGTGTTTACATTCTACCTACTCACTTAGATCACACATTTTTCATTGTTTATACATTTCTACTTTGTTTATGCATTCATCAACTTAGCTTACATGTTGTATTTGAAAACCATCAAAAATACATTAAATNTTGAAGGCCATAATAATGGAAAGTGCTTCAAAAGATTAGGAGAATGGTGGGAGGTGATGATGTTGTAAGTGCCACCAAGGCCACATTAATGGCAAGTGCTCCAAAATATTAACAACATTCCAATTTAAAGTCCTGGTAGACTATGAACACAATTTAAGGTCTTGACAAATTGTGATGTGCTATTTTATAGTTCTAGAAAATTCTTGAATGCTATTTTAATGTCATAGTAGATAGTGTATGTTTCGGTATTTTAGCATCATGATCCAAGGATGAGCTATGCCATGTTATAGTCATAGTNCCAGGACTTTAAATTGGAATGTTGTTAATATTTTGGAGCACTTGCCATTAATGTGGCCTTGGTGGCACTTACAACATCATCACCTCCCACCATTCTCCTAATCTTTTGAAGCACTTTCCATTATTATGGCCTTCAAAGAACTTGCAACATCATTGCCCTGGCACTTTCACTTGCTTCCTAAGCACTTACAATAGGCATAGCATTTGACACATTTACAACATCTTTGCATCTAACACATGCAACATCATCACATCAGGTATTTACACTTGCATTTCATGTGGTGTGATTTTCTTATATTCTAAGAGTTGTGTTTTTAGGATGAATATTTAAATGTGGTCATGTAGAGATGCATCTAATTATAGTAGCAAGTTACCAAATTGCTTTGATATGCATGATTGGACTAGCTAAGCGACTAAAGAGTGCACATGCCCCTCATCCTTGTTATAGCCTATGCATATCCACTCCTTCATCCTAATATCCTCTCATCACTCACATACTCATGATTTCACATCCCTCTAGCATATGCATTATGATGCACATGGCATTCTCTTCACATCAACTGCTGAACTCATCACAAATGTAATGCAACTTGTCCCATGGGGAGCCTTTCTAGGCTAGTCAAAGCCCTAAATAGATGTAACACAACTCATCCTGCGGTGGAAACACCTATCCTACAAATGTGATGTGGATGCATTGAAGTAAAGCCCATCTTCTCGATTGCCAACTTGTAGATAACATTCAGTAGTAAGCCAAACCCAAAGAAGGTTCACCTCACAACACAAAAAAAAGAAAAAAAATTGTTGCTAGTATCAATAGTAAGCCAAACCCAATAGAGGTTCACCTCATAGAAAAAAGAAGAAAGAATGGGAAAAAGAATATCCCTAAGCAAATTGACAATGCTGTAGCTTCATGATTGGCCTAGCCTTAGATTAACTTTGACGCTCTCATCAGCACTTTGATGAGAGGTCAATGTTTCAGGAGCAAACCACTTCATGCCATGGTCACTATTAGCCATGTTAAATTTTCATCTTACATCATGATCCACTATTTGTATTTCATTTCCACCATTTAAATTTCACCTCTCTAGCATTGCTTATACTCCTTGTCCCTTAGCATATTCTTATTCCCATAGCACTCTTGACCATGGTAAAATGACATTCAATCTTGTAATGATGAGTGATGTTGGTGGCATATCTTTTGTGGTGTTTTGTAATTCTTTGTCAATGTCTCTCAGGCAACTCCTCTAGATGTCAACAAAGAGGGGCCATTGAAATACCACAAAATTTTAGGTGTCTGCATCTTGACTGCAAATTTGGCGAGGTGTTAAAATGGTGGAACTTTACTAATATTTTTCCAAGTGTTGAGTGTAGTCAGCTCCAACAGCCAGATTTTCAAAATTTTTTGAAGTGTTAGAATGATGACACTTTCTACACATTCACATGTCAAGTTGTGTAGTGTAGCATAGTGTAGCACCATGTCAAGCTATCTACCATAGTGCAATGTAGCACCCTGTCACACTGTGTAGCGTAGCGTAGTGTAGCATCATGTCAAGCTATGTAGCATAGCATAATGTAGCATCCTATCATGATGTGCAACATATCGTAGTGTAGCACCATGTCATGCTATGTAGCATAGTGTAGTGTAGCACCATGTCAAGCTATGTAGCATAGTGTAGCGTAGCACCATATCACACTGTGTAGCATAGCATCCTATCATGTTGTGCAGTGTAGCACCATGTCAAGCTGTGTAATGTAGCACAGTGTAGTACCATGTCAAGCTTTGTAGCGTAGCATAATGTAGCACCTTGTCTAGTGTAGTAGCTAGTATCTTGTGTCCCACATGTAACACTGGATTAGCTTAGTAGCCAGCATCCCATGGTCCCACCCACTACACTACCATGTGGCACTTGATCTACATTTTGGACTAACCCTAGCCCTATAAGTACCCCTATGACCTAGTGTTTTAGAAGGGGGAAGGGTTCGTTTTCATTTTTCACCAGTGAGGTAGTTAGCAATTCCATTTGGCATTTGGTACTTTGGCATCTTGGCACTTAGCTCCATGGGTGGATGAGACCCAGAGCACACCACACTGCTAGAGAGGCACAACTACATTGTACAGTACACTACATTCCCATTGTAGACCTATACAACATCACATAGTACATTGTGGCTACCAACCTGGCAAGCACAATTCATCATAGTGAGCACCAAACTTCATAGCATAACACCACTAAGACTGTGATTGCACTCCCACTATGCCTATTGTACATTGTGTACCTTTTGAAACCCTTTGTGGGTTAGCTACACTACCTCTTTTGGGGTAGTGCACTGCTATTCTCAAACTTTGTTGCATTTCTCAAGCATTTCTCTTTGGCATTTAGCATAACACTTGCATTTTCACATTTTTTTGACATGTTTGCATGTTCACATCACTATTCGTAGGCTGAGACACCCTACTACACTCTAGCTTAGCTGAACCCGATGCCCACACATAACGTAGTATAAACTCTTCTCATACACGATCGTTCTAACACCACATAAGTTCTTCTTTGATCGACAAGACTATTCAGGGCACCTCATTTCTATTTCCCAGCATGGCTCTCACACGGATTTGAGGTTAGGCTATACGTTCGTGAACCTCTTGGTGTTCTAGCCACCAACATTTTTGGATGTCACAACAAGAAATCCAAGCATATTAACATAATGTAAAACTTCATCAAGTATGTAGTGAAGGAGGGAAACATCTTGCCCAAATATATTCCTATACAAGATTAATTTGTTAACATCCTTACAAAGCCATTTTAAGCCTACAAATTAGACTATCTATTAATGATCACTAATATCTTAAAGATTGAAGAGATAACCATGGAAGATACCTAAGGCTCTAATGCCACAATTCTTACACATTGTACCCTAAATAAGGATGTGTTAGAAATAGTATGAACATGCATCTTTTAGCTTCTCCATCTTCATTTTCTTTTATGTTTAGTAGAGTAGGAAGTAGTGGTCATGTTTCTTTTCATATTCGTATGTTTACTTTGATATATTACAAGTGTCTTTGTTTAATTAGAAATATTCCTAGAAGGTTAGGAGTTGAGCAAATTACTAAAAACGTAAGAAAGTGTCAAAAGCCTTCATGTGTGGCCTAGGCTATAAGATAAAAAAATCCTTCACAAAAGGATATAAATAGTGATGAGTCCCTCCCATTGTAACATACCTTTCGTTATGAGTTGAAGTGAATAGAATCTCTTTATTCATTCAATTATTGAGTGTTCTTGTACAAACCTTGTGTGCTTGGGGAAGCTCTCCTAGCCTTTTTTCTTTTTGTTTTTTTTGCTTTTTTCTTACATTTCTGTATCATAACTTTTTTTCAATTTTAGGAGTCAATTACTCTTTCATGGGTTCTTCTCCTAAGTTCTCACAAGCATTTCTTACATAATCTTTCATATTTCATGCATTTTCACATGTTTCTCTTATATGCTTTCAAGTTTTAGATTCTTTCAAATTTTTAAAACTTTTCATGCCCTCTCATGTTTATTTCAATTAAATGAAAATTATAGAAGAGTTTTCATGTTGTAATCAAATGGATTCATGTAATTTCTCCTTGGTTTCATGTGAAAATATGAAGTCTTCATGTTTATTTTATGCTTAAGCTCATATCTCTTTGTGAATGAGCTTTTTCCAAGCTTGTGTAAGTCATTTACAAAGTTTTCATTTATTTTTCATGTATATTTCATGTTTAAGAAGTTGTGATTAAAGGATTTAAAACATTTATGTAAACTTTAAAGCCAAATCTATGTTTCATGCATTTTTTTTCTTCAAATTGTAAGTCCTAAATGCTAAATCTACTTATAAGATGTCTTTCCTCAAAGTTCTAGATGTAATTGTTAATATTTCATTTCCTAAATTTTAAATTTGAACTTATTTCTTCTATTTCCATTTTACCATAAGTTTGGCACTAGTCCACTATGACTAAGAATAACTTGAAGTTAGTTGAAATTAGTTTTAGTGTCTATTTTAGCTAGTTGTCCCAATGTCATGCCCATCTCATGCTTCTTTATTTTCTAAGTTTGAATCTTCTATGATGTATGGTGAAAACATAGTCCAATAATTCTTATGAAGAAAAGGTATAAATTCTCTTATGATCCTCTAGTATCCCCCTTGTGGTGATAACCATGATCTTCTACAACTCATTCCTACCTCACTCTCTTTATTCTAGTCATCTTATAGTCCAAGACCTACAACATTCAGCAAGTTAGAACATTTACACATCTGCTACATGTCCAACATCACCTAATCTTAAGTTTTATCATTTTCAAATCTTGTTAAAACTATGAATATTTCTATAAACATCATTGTCTATGTCCACTCTATAGTAATGAAGCTTTATACTACAATAAATATGAACTTTAGAGCTTCATTCTCTATAATAGAAAGAAGGTCCTACTATAAATTAAAGTATCATAACTAAAATGGTGATCTGTATTGCTTGGAGAGCAATGTAGAAATTTTTTATTCCTTGCTCTCTCTTTCTTTCTTATGCTCAGTGCATTGTACTCTGAAACTCTAGTTTTCCTTTTGATCCTCTACCATATTTGTAATAGTATCTCTATGTTTAAATAGACTATAGAATTTTCTATGTCATTATGAAAGAGTTAAATCTTGCAACCTTTTAGAATGGATTATCAGTTTTAAGCTCATTATTAAAGTCCTTTAATGTTGGTTTTGGAGTTAATGAGGTTGTTGAAACATCTAGAAATTGATTTATATCTTCTTTGTAATTTTATATCTATATTTTTTAATTCTCTATTATTAAAGCTTGAATTTTTAGTGCTAGTATCTTAATGTCATGCCAACATTCTAAGAAACAACATAAAGATTTTAAATTTCCAATGGTTAAGTTTTTGAGAACAATTTCAAAGCATTGCCTTCGTTTAGTTGCAAATGCTTCAATTTTGTCAATAGGCCAAAGCAATCTAAAATTATTTCCAAAGATGTACATCCATTAAGTTATATGAGACATAGGTGCCTAAGCTTTGTAATAAACTTTGGAAGCTCCTTTACATTTTTAGAGTTTCTAAAAATTTATTGGAGTTTCCTATGTAGTGAAAAGCATTGGAATTTTGAATGTATGGATTGTCATGTAACAACTAATTTAATAAAAAATTAATGAGTTGAATTTGATCTTATAAGAATATTCCCATACCACTATTATCCTTCTATTAGACATGTGCAAGATCCTAATTCATTTTAATGAAATAAACATTGGTGTATAATAGTCTATTTTAGTGATTACTTGGAGACATACTGTCATTAATTTAAGAAATGTTCAAAGTTTTTCTAGTAATACTTTTTCTAGACTTTTCTAGGAAATAAAATATAAATATCATTTTTAATCTCTTTATGTATTAAATTATACTATTTTCACATCCATAAAGTCTAGTACTTTTTAGGGAGTTCCTTCTAGTTTTTATGTTTGTAATCTTTCCATATCTTATTTAGAACTTTTTTTAAGGATATTAGATATTTAATTAATGATCACTATGTCACACCCTAAAATTTACTATAGATAAATACATGGAATTACTTATGGGACATGAATATCCTACTTTTAAATTGATATAATCTATATTAAATACATAGCATCTAAAATCAATGACTATTAGAAATATTTATACATTAAGTATGAAAACTTATAATATAATAAGTAGGCTTGAATAAGTTTTTTAAAATAATCACTTTAAAATATTCATGAAATGTTACGTCAACATCTTAAATTCAAATCCTTTATATAAAAAATTACAAGAGATACAATAGATAACCAAATGGTCCATTTTAAATATACAATAATGTTTGAATTCTTTATCTATATTGCGCCATCACTTTTTCTATGCATTCTAATTTACGATATGCACCATCAACTAGACTATTCATCTAATCCTACAACTATAATCTAAATAAAACACATGAAGGGAGGTTAGAGCACCTTTACAATAGAATAAATGAAATTGGTATTACCTAGAAAAAAATTGGAAGATTGGACTTATGTTACAAAGCACACTCTTAGAACCAATAGCAAAACCAATTAACTAAATCATTAATTAAAACTATTAATAATGATCATTAATATATTAATCTAAAATATCCCATAATTTTATCTACTTGTGGATTTCTAGTGAAGTTTTTAACATTAGAAATTAGAATAATTATAAGGTTAATACTAACTTAAATTAGCCATCAAGGCCTTTTGATTATGAACCTCACCTCTCTAGACTAGCCTTTATGAATATCTAATAGTTGGGCTATGTTTATGACTAGTATAAACCCTACAACTACCCTAGGTCATAGCTTCTCACTACCATCCTAAATAAGGTTTGATACTCGCTACATTGCTACTAGCTTGAGGCACCAACTTTAAGGTCAACCTACATAGATAACCAACCATTCTTTTACTAGTTTTCTTGATGCAAATTACATAAGTTAATGAACCCTATTGATATTATCCACATTACTTATATGTTGATAGGCCAACCCCAAAGTCAACTAGCTTGACTAACTAGCCAATATTAGTAACCTAATTATTATTTCCCTAACTTCTAATACCTTATATTTATACATACCCAAAATGTCTACTAGCCACTATCATTAGATGTTTTGATTTTCATTACATTTCATCCATGTCATTTTTCTTCACATAATGTATTGAAATTCCATGACTACCATAGGAAGATGATGATGTAAGATGTTGAAAATGATAGAAAGAGAAGGCATAAATGCAAAATAGAATAATTTATGAAAATAACAAAAATGAACAATGGTTAGAATAGTAGAAGAAAAGTAATTAAGAAGGAAGCTTTGTAAAATATTGAGATTTACAAAACAAGTAATGAAAGAAGGAACATTTTTTATACATTAAGAGATCATATGAGAGCATATCTTTGCAAAAAGAGAATAGGTCCATATTCAAAAATCTTCAAGAGATTTGCTACACATAGCCAAAAGCAATAGATAAAGTAAGGAAAAAATATATGCACAATTATTGCTAAGAGAGATACCCTTTCCAAGTATTTTATGCATAAGATTGAGTTTAGATAATTTCAATAATAACAATCTAATTCCAAGTTTATGTCACATGTATTAAAAAATAGTTGAAATGATCTAGTAGTAGATATGTTCATGGGTTCAATTCACTAAGACATATTATATATAGTCCACATCATCCAAGAATGGATTCCCAATACCCAAAGATAAAATTAAAGAATAGTTAGAATAAACCCCAACTAAATATTTAACATGAATCTAGATCATATTCTTACTTTATTTACAAATCCATAGAATAATAAAGTATCTTACCATTAGGCTTACACATCACTTTTATCCTCTATAAGAGACACCAAACATTAGAAAATACTAAGAAATAATCATGAGGTACCCCTACATTCAACCATATGAATCACAAGCATTCATGAATGATCTATCCAAATTCCATGGATAGGACTTGTTGTGGCATCGAGATCATTATGCTTTGATCATAGTTCATTGTCTTTGCACTTAGACTAGTGGTATCTTTATCATGTATGATTTAGTCCAAAGTGGGGCATATGATGTGGTGTAATTTCTATGCTACTCCTTATGAGAAAACGAGATAAATTGATTAACTAATGAATAATGGAAACAAAGTATAAATTAGCCTAAGATAATGGTATCTATTCTTCACTATCTATACACATCTTGGACATTTTTGGACTACTTCTGGGTTTACCAAGTGTATGTCATTGGTTGTGCCAAATGATACACCTCTAGGTGACCAAGTATTTACACTTAAATGCTCATGATTAAGACATACACATTCCACTTAACAACAGGGATAGTAAATAACAATAAATGAAAATTTTTAACTAAAGAAATAATTAAATAACTAAAGCAATAATAGTAATCTAAATGGATGCTGTAATGGTGGAAATAATCTTGATCTTTCTTACTAGTCATGTAACATGTCCAAGTACGTCACACTCAAACAAAGGTGTTGTTCAATTACAAATATCACATTATAGGCATGCACTAGGAATAATAGACTTAAAATAAAAGAAACTAAGAACTAAAATATGCAAATACTATCTCATCTAGAAGTCAACGAGCAATATTTATAGGCAATATCTAGATCAGGAAACATTGGGTATCTAACATCACTTATTAGCCCTGATGTTGGGTACATGATGTTGGGACTTCAATGTTGTGTATTTGACTTTAGGGCCCATCAAATCACATCACATCATACCCTCATGACTGAATGAAAACTTGTTCTCAAGTTAAATAAAAATGAGAAACAAGTCCTTTACAAAATATTGGTTAGGTATGGGATTATTAACTAACTCCAACAATGGACAAAATAACTGACTCTTCACATGCGTAGTGGTGTAATATAAAAATGGAACACATTATTACATAATAAGACAAAAAAAACAAGACTAGAAGGCTCATGTAGTTTTTGGAGGTGGTGGCTCTTCCATTGCTCACTTCCCTTTGTCATCAAGCCACTGGAATTTGAGCAAGGCCTATAATTTTTCTTCCTTCATCCTTAGGTCATGCACCATCCAAGCTTCTATGTTGATGTTTGATCACACCAATACATCCCAAGGGCATGAAAATTGCAAAAACATTTGATTTTCCTTAACATACCATGTTGTGAACTATCATTGTTCCTTCTAGAAGGCCCTCCCTAACTTTTTCCCTTAGCTCATGATAGTTTGTCAATCTTTAAGCTAGCTTTGAGGCTACATATTTCTATCCATAGTATCTAGCTTTGACCACCTCTAGTTCTAAGTTTTCGACTTGTAATTTTTGTAAAGCATCCTTCTAATTTTAAAACTCCTTCTCACACAATGCATAGGTGGTTACCACTTTCTTCTCCAACTCACTTCAGGGATGACCTATTGTTAACATGGGAAGGTTGGTATATTTGAGGTTAGTGAACACTATGTATTCCTTCAAATCTTCTATGTAGAAGTCATTATTTTTTAGTTCCACTTGTTGGACCATGGCATCACTATCCAAAATGGCCTACCATTCAAAATTTTGTTCTACCAAGGAGTTGATGTGCACCTTGGACATCTTGATTTCCTTCTCATTAATTTTCTTATACTTTCCAACCTAGTCCTAGAAATGTTCTTTTAACTTCTCATGTTTCTTGGCCTCATTCTGCCATGCATTGATCTTAATTGCTATCTTTTAATAAATAGTACAGACCTCCTTCATAGAGAGGGTTCTATTTTATTAGGCCAATCAACTCATATACTTTCCTTCTCATTAATTTTCTTATACTTTCCAACCTAGTCCTAGAAATGTTCTTTTAACTTCTCATGTTTCTTGGCCTCATTCTGCCATGCATTGATCTTAATTGCTATCTTTTAATAAATAGTACAGACCTCCTTCATAGAGAGGGTTCTATTTTATTAGGCCAATCAACTCATATACTTTCCTTCTCATTAATTTTCTTATACTTTCCAACCTAGTCCTAGAAATGTTCTTTTAACTTCTCATGTTTCTTGGCCTCATTCTGCCATGCATTGATCTTAATTGCTATCTTTTAATAAATAGTACAGACCTCCTTCATAGAGAGGGTTCTATTTTATTAGGCCAATCAACTCATATACTTTCCTTCTCATTAATTTTCTTATACTTTCCAACCTAGTCCTAGAAATGTTCTTTTAACTTCTCATGTTTCTTGGCCTCATTCTGCCATGCATTGATCTTAATTGCTATCTTTTAATAAATAGTACAGACCTCCTTCATAGAGAGGGTTCTATTTTATTAGGCCAATCAACTCATATACTTTCCTTCTCATTAATTTTCTTATACTTTCCAACCTAGTCCTAGAAATGTTCTTTTAACTTCTCATGTTTCTTGGCCTCATTCTGCCATGCATTGATCTTAATTGCTATCTTTTAATAAATAGTACAGACCTCCTTCATAGAGAGGGTTCTATTTTATTAGGCCAATCAACTCATATCCTAGTTGATCCTCACCATTTGTTTCCTCAACTGGTGAACACTCTCTTCTAATATGTTCTTTTGCTTTTTCACTATGGTCAACTAGGCATTTTATTTAGTGAGCTACTTGTTTTCTTCTTTATGTACATGAGTTCATGCATCTATAGTGAAGGTGTTCCAAACCACCAAAATCTTTGCTTCCTTTTTTATTTCTCTCTCCTTTTCTATCTTGGTAAGCTCCTCCATCCAAAATTACTCTAATTGGTCTAGTGTGATGAAATGGGTAGGATCCTATGATTTAGCACGTAGGGCAACCAACTATCCATGCAATCTTTGCACCTTAGCTTTTTCATGCTCTACCCTAACCTTAGCCATGACCAACTTTTCCTTTATAGTGATGAGGTCCAATTGTGTTGCAATGACATCATTAGGAATGTTGAATAGAGTGATCATCACTTGACCTATCTATAGCAATTGATCAAGTACATCCTCATGCACTTCAAGAGTCATTACGGTTTTGGCCAACATTTTTGCATCTCTTGTCCTTGCCAGATTGGTCAGAGGATCGACAAGAACATTGAATGATTCCTTGATGTGATCAGTGATCACCTTTGTTGTGCTTGCTACATTCTCATGTTGTAGCACCATGATTATGGCACCTTCTCTAGTCTTCAAAGTAACCTAAAATGATGTATCATTTCTAGAGATCTCTCATGATCACTGGGATTTCCCTCTTCCTAACTAAATTGAGATCTCCCCCCTTATTGGATTGGCTGATATGATGGGATGTATAGTGTCATCCATAACCCAGAAGAGATTAGCCTCATCCCTACTCCCCCAGCTCACAGTCTTAGAGATTCTTTGTAGGTGGCTCATTTATTGTATGTAATCTTGTGGTGGTAGAAATGGAGCTTATTCTTGTGGTTGCTACTCAGGCTCTTGTTGCATTTTAGTTCTTGGTTATGCCTCCTTTTTAGCTTCTTTCTCCTCACTAGAATCTCTTCTTGATGTTGCAATTTTGAGGAGCTCTACAAAGAAGGCATGCTAAGCCTTTCAAAGAATATCATTGGTATATCCTAATATTCTCACTTACTTGCATATCTTTCTAATTAGATAGGGAAACAAAAGTGTTGGTCTCATTGATTTTGTTTTTTCAAATTGCCACTAGATTCCTATGAAATAGTATTGAGGAAGGGGAACTAAAAATTTTTCCATTAAAATGATACTCCTCCTAGCTACATAAGCGGAGATGCGATTGAGCCCTTTGGTGCGAAATAAATGGTATGTCCTAATCTTCAAGTAAGATCTCTCTTCCAAGGTCATCTCATGGTATGATTTATCTTCTTTGTTGTATGCCTGCTTCAACCATAGTCTCCTCATTTTGAGGTCAAACCTAGTAGATAGGTGAGCAAATTTGACTCCTACATTACATAGGTTGAGAGCTATAGCTATATCTTTTACTACATAAGACACATTCACCTCAAATATATTCATAGTAGTACCTTTGTCCTTATTGTGTTAGAATGGATAGACTTCCGCCAGGTCCCATTCACCACTATTAGAAAACATTGGCCACAATGGAGATGCTTTGAGTTGCATCTGAGCTGCTTCAAAAGTGAATTCCATGATCAAACCAAAGTTCATTTCCACAATTACTAATGCCAATGTGAAATTTTTTAGGATGGAAGTAAGGAAATCAACAAGTAATGTGAGACATTGTCCCTATTCAAGAGCTAGTACTTTTACTACCTCACCTTGGGCTGATTACCTAATAGTAGGGGCCTCTTGATGGATACTAAAAGATTGGAGCTCCTATTTAGCATGTTCGACTTGTTCTCCTTACTTGTCATGACCACCACATGGGTGCTTAGTAGCTCTCTACAAGGGTTCACCCTGAGCACCTATTTTTTGGCCATTTGCAATATAATCAAATGAAGAACAAGTGTTACCAAGGTGATGTTTATTATCCTCTATCAACTCATACCTCACTCATCATATTAGTTCATTAAGCTCATTATGCATATGATTGTAGGATTAAGCATATTTTTAAGAAAAATCCCCCAAGAAGTGTCTATCATTTTGGATGACCCAATGCAACTAGATCCTTTCATTATATGTGCCTCAAAATAATGGTTTTAGGTGAGAGGATTAGAAAAATTTGACATCCATCGTTATCGTTAATGATTTTTCATTATAGGTTTTATGATTTTTAACATTCTTACCCTTAGAATACCTTCTGGGTGATAGCAAATTTTAATGAATTGGTTGAAATTTTGCACATACACATCTCCCATGACTAAGGTGAACACTCTAGGTTTAGATAGATTCAAACAATATGGAAATCAAAGTGTTAAAGGGCTAGGAATCACAAGTGGGAGATGGAGATATAGAGTTCTAAGTCACAAGAAAAAATTGCAACAACTTCCCTAGCAACAAATGAGAGAAATGAAATTCATGTTGCACGGGATTCAACTATTTATAGTTTTTTTCAAACTTGATGTCAAGTACATGACATCGAGTATGCAACATTGGGTACACAACATTCAGGTCAAAAAATTATAATTTTTATGGGGCCAAAGATTATGAAAACTGAATCTCTGGGTTTTATTGGAAGGTTGAAGGTTAAATTTTATAGTTTGCGTAAGTGGAGAAATTAATTGGAGGTATCGAAGGTAGGATAGGATAAATTCTTCAATAGTAAAAGTACAACAAGAAAGAGAAAAAGGTGTTGGAAGCTTGATTGTGGGATAGAGTATGTTTATGATAAAGAAAATAATAAAATATAACAATTGGAGTGCATGAAAGGAAAAAAATGATGTGGTTAAGTTAAACAAGAACAAGCCACAAAAGGTACACAAGTGGATCCTCCTCAAAGTAGGCTCTAGATTATGATGCCCTTGCATAACCATGCATAGAATGTTTGTAGGTACTAGAGGAGTTGAATGTAATTCATACCTATGAAAAAAAACACACAAGTTAAAACCACCAAATTGAGCTAACTACTCTATGTTACACAAACCCACAAGTTATGAACCCTCGAAGAACAAGATTGAATGGATCAAAGAAGGGATCACAATAATTGGGACATGAGGTGTCATACCATGGTCATAATAAAGCCTTGTGTGTTATTAATGGTTAAATAGCCATACGTCCTTCTTTCAAATATTCAAACCAATTCCATACCACATTCAGTGATATCGCATTGTTTCATCCCATCCACAAACAACCATATGACTATCAAAGTTGCAAGGAGTAACATCACTTGGTATTTTTTCCAAAGGAAGAGCATAATTACGGAACACTTATTTTTTTAATTTTTAATTTTTAATTTTTTTAAAGTTTCTGAGAGGTTACCAACCTACAAGCATGGGTACATGTCTTTCTAGTGGAACTCGCAAAAGGTTAGTTAGTGTTGATCAAAGTTGCTCTTACTTCTAGTTTTCATTAGATCTACAATGATATGGTTACAACCTCATCAACATGATAGAACATATAGAAGTAGCCAAAGAGAATCCACAAATCCCCTTGATGTCATACCCTTTATATTCTCTCTTGGTTCTACACTCTTCCATCTAGACACAATGGTTATGAAGTTATTTAGAGTTTGGATGATGAAAGCAATTACCATTATGACTAGAGCAAGAACCTCTTATTAATGAAATGGTTGAATAGATGTTGTGGTCTTAATATCTGAATAATCAGTCCATTATGATTCCACAACATAGAGAAAAGCCCTCATCTCTATGGAAAACATGATCAGTAGCGAGATTACATATAAGGAAAATTAAAACAACAATTAGAAAATGTAGAAAAAGTAGAAAGAATAGGAAAATGATAAAAAATTGTAAGAGAAAAGGATAAAAAGCACATAAAAATCCTGAAGATTAGAATGGGGGGTAACCCCCACAGGTAAACATTTTATCATGGCTAGGAATAATAAGTGGATGGAAAGGATACATGCATGTATGAAACATTGGGAACCATTCATGCCCTAGCCATTAGGTGCTTGTTGGGGGTGTGCTGGTTGGGTAGAAAATTTTTTGGTAACACACATAATTGTTATATGTAAGGTGGGATAGGATATGAGGTGTGTTAACAATATGGATGACTATTCCACAATAGTATCCTTGAGTATGAGATGGTATGCATGGATTTGTTTGTCTTCCCATATTTGTAGATTTATTGGTTGGATGTGGGATTGGAGTAGAAAAAAATGGTGATCTTTGTGTATAATCAAAGGATGTTGGTTTAGACAAGGAAGGTGATATGCTATATTGGCCTTGTGTTGGCTCAAATAATGTGGTGGGTCCATGCGTGTTTTGCATTGGCTTATGACCTTTTCTCTAGAGGGAATGTTTTTGGTGTTGAGGTTGGGATCCACTAGTGTCCATGTGTCTTTGCACATTTGTAGCTCAAGTGGCACTCATTTGTTGATATGGTGATGTGAATCCATCTTTTGTCCTTCGTGATGTCGTATAAGAAGGTGGATGATGAGAATATCAAGGGTGAGTTTGATGGTAAGAAGCACGAGGTGGTGATCCTTCAAGGGATGTCATTTATTGATGGTATTCAGGAGAGTGGTAGTGGCAATTTGAAATGGAGGACACCAAACTGGTTGGAAAAATAGGATGTTAAACATAATATCCATGAGGTCTCGGTGGGTGTGGCTAATTTGGTTGTGGCCTCCCACATGACTATGGTTGTTGCCACTATGGTTGAGGATGTTAAGGCTAGTAATAAGTCCTGCTAGGATGGTATGATTGGTTGTGGGACTATCTATAATTACCTTGTGGGAGAGAAAGTCTTTTAGGCATGTGCTATTGCATAAACTTCAAATATAAGGCTCTTGACCAATACTCCTATAGATGTAACAATATGGGGCATTGACCCTTTCATGGTCATAAATGTATAGTTCACATCTATCATCTTCATCTATGGTGTATTATTTAGCCTTAATTTTGTTAGCCACTTTTCTCGTCAATTGAAAATTGTTCCTAATTATTTCTTAGTTCAATGTCCTTCATTGATTGTGATCACCTAGCTTATGTTGCATAATCTTCTCCCCAACTGTTTCAAAAATATTTTTAACATTTTAATTTATCCATTTAGACATCCTATTGAATTTTTCTTCTAGATCATTAATAGAGTCCTTTATCAATAAATTTTATTACAGAATCACCTTATCAGAGGGTGTTTCATTTTCCTTAACATAAATTTTGACCTCCTTCAATTGAAGAGTTGGGTCCCATTAATGTTTCTTGAGATTCTCCCACATGCACATATCTCCTACTTCTTTTTCCATACACTTTATTATCTCTTTCACTTGATGGGCTGAGAGTTCATATAGTTCCCCTTGGCCATACATCCCAAGAATCATCCTTATTTTATTATGAAGTCCATCTATGATGTGGTAAAGTTTCTCTTCCTTGAAGAAACCATGGCCTAGGCATTTTTTCTACCAAGGAATAATATCTATCTAAGGCCACATGCAAGGGTTCATGTTGTTCTTTTTTCCACTATTGGATTTGTCTCATTATGTTGGACACTCTTTTATAGTTTTTTATCTCTCATTGAAAAGTTCTAGCATTGTAGACCATTGTTAGATTGAGTTTGGTCTCAATGATCAAAACCACACTTGGGCTCTATCAATTAGTATCCTATGAAAGAGCTTAAGCTTTTGTGATCCACTTTCAATGTTGTAAAAATAATGGACATCATTGAAGGATTGTAAATGATGTTGCAGATCTAAATCATAGCCTCATACAAACTTAGGAAGACTATTAATGTTTAGCTTAGGTAAACGACTTTATTTGAAATTATTTCAAAATATCTTAATGGCCTCTATGATATGCATTAGGCTCTTAGTGGCCAATAGGGGTTCATCTTCATCTTAGACCTTGAGGCCTTCCCTAGTCTAGGACCTACATCATCTTCTCCAAGATTTTCTACCTTAGCTGAATGTAGTTTCTAAGTGTCTCCAAGGTGATCCTAATCATAAGAAACCCTTGCATAAGATTCATCACTTAAATCTTCTTCATCATATATCTTGTTAGATATCCAATTTATGTGTCTGCTATATACTGCATAGTCACTTTCATGTGAGAGGGGCATTGCTCTTGGTTCATGATGTGTGTGAGCTAAGAGTTTCTAAAAGATATATCATTAATACCTTTTATAGTGATCATGTATAATATAACTAATCTAGTTAACTAGCATCATCCTTGGCAATGATGCCAATGATGAGTGGCAAGATACCCCTATGCTCAACCATACAAATCACAAGTGTTCACGCATGATCTAGTCAAATTCCATGCATGGAACTAGTTGTGCCATGTAGATCATTATGCTTGGATCATACTTCATTGTCTTTCCACTTGGACTAATGGTATCTTTATCATGTATGGTTTAGTCCAAAGTGGAGCTTATGATGTGGTCTAATATCTATGCTACTCTTGATGATAGAATGAGATAAATTGATTAACTAATGAATAATGTAAACAAAGTCTAAATTAGCCTAAGGTGATGGTATCCACTCTTAACCATCTATACACATCTTGGACTTTGTGGGGCTACTTCTGGGTTTACCAAGTATATGTCACTGGTTGTGCGAAATGATACACCTCTGGGCAACCAAGTATTTATACTTAAACACTCATGATTAAGGTGTAGACATTCCACTTAATAACAAGAACACTAAATAATAATAAATGGAAATGATTAACTAAAGAAAGAATAAAATAATTAAAGCAATAATATTAATCTAAGTGGATGTTGCAATGATGGAAGTAATTGTGATCTTTATTGCTAGTCATGTAACATGTCCAAGTATGTCACACTCAAAAAAGGATGTCATATAGTTACAAACATCATAGTGTAGGAATGCACTAGGAATAATAGAATTAAAAGAAAATAAATTGAGAAGTAACTATTTCTTAGATATGCTAAAACTTATCTCATTTGGAAGTCCAAGTGCAGTATTTATAGGCAAGGTCTAGATGAGGCAATGTCAAGTATCGAACATTGCTTATTAGCCTTGACATTGGGTACACAATGTTAGAACTCCGATGTCACATATTTGACATTGATTCCCAACAAATTACATTTCATCATACCCCCACAACTAAGTGAAAACTTATCCTTGAGTTAATAAAATGATGAACAAGTCCTTTACAAAATATTGAGTAGGAATGGGATTAATGACTCACTCCAACAATGGATAAAATGATGAACAAGTCCTTTAAAAAATATTGAGTAGTACAAAAGTGGAACACATTATTACAAAATAAGACAAGAAAAAAAAATATTGGAAGGCTCATGCAGTGCTCAAAGTTGATGGCTCTTCCATTGGTCATTTTCCTTTATCGTCAAGGCATTAGAATTTGTAACGATTGGGCAAGGCTTGCAATTTTTCTTTGTTCATCCTTGGGTAATGCACCATCCACACTACTGTGTTGATGTGTGCTGGCACTAGTACATCCCAAGGACCTGGCAATTGTAGAAATATTTAATTTACCTTGACATACCATGCAACGAACTACCATTGTTCCTCCTCAAAGGCCCTAGCTTTATCCCTTAGCTCATGATAGTTTGTTAATCTTCAAGCTAGGTTTGAGGCTATATCTTTCTATCCCTAGTAGCTAGCTTTAACCACCTCTAATTCTTAGTTTTCCATTTGTAACTTCTGCAATGCATCCATCCAATCCATAAACTCCTTCTCATATAGTGCGTAGGTGGTTGCCACATGCTTCTCCAACAAGCTTTGGGGATGACCTACTATTAAAATGGCAAGGTTGGCATATCTAAGGTTAGTCAACACCATGTATTGCTTCAATTCTTCTATATATAGGTCCTTATTTCTAACTTCTATTTGTTGGACCATGCCATAACTATCCAAAATGGCCTACCATTCAAAATTTTGTGCTACTAAGGAGTTGATGGGGGCCTTGGCCATCTTGATTTCCTTATCATTAATTTCCTAATACATGCCAACCTAGTTCTAGAAGTGTTATTTTAACTTCTCATGTTTCTTAGCCTCATTCTACAATGCACTGATCTCAATTGTTGTCTTTTGTGAATACCACATACCTCCTCCATAGAGAGGGTTCTATTTTCTCACACTAATTGACTCATATCCTAGTCAACCCTCACTAGTTATTCCTTCAATTGGTGAACACTATCTTCTAAGATTCTCTTTTGTTTTTCCCCTGTGATCAACTAGGCATTCCATTTAGCAAGCTACTTATTTTCTTCTTAAATAGTAGCCAATGCCTTTTTATGTGCATGAGTTCACACATCTACAGTCGAGGCATTCCAAATGGACATCTCCTTTGCTTGCTCTATAGCTACTCTCTCCTTTTCTAGCTTGATAAGCTCCTCTATCCAAAACTACTCTAGTTGGTCTCATGTGATGAAATAGGTAGGATCCCATCATTAGGGTAGCTAGCTCTTCATGTAATCTTTGTGCCTTAGCTTCTACATGCTCTACTTTAACCTCAGCCATGATCAACTTTCCTTTTGTAGTGATGAGATCCAGTTGTGCCACAATGATATCATTGGGAATGTCAAACAGAGTGGCCATCACTTGACCTATTTGCAAAAAATGATCAAGTACATCCTCATGTACTTCAGGAGTCATTAAGGTCCCAACTAGAATTTTTTCATCTCTTATACACTTGCTACATCCTCATGTTGTGGTACCATGAAAGTGGTACCTTCTTTGGTCTCCAAAGTGACCTGAAAGGATGAAACATTTTTAGTGATATGGCATGACCATTGGGATCCCCCTCCTCCTAAGTAAATTAATATTTTCCCCCTTGTTGTATTGGTTGATACAATGGACTATATAGTGTCATCCATAACCTAGAAGAGATTAGCCTCATGCCTACTCCCCTAGTTGATGGTCTCAACAATTCTTTCTAGGTGGCTCATTTATGGTCTATAATCATGTAGTGGTAGTGGTGAAGCATATGCTTTTAGGCACTAATTAGGCACTTTTTGCACTTTAGTTCTTAGTTCTACCTCCTTTTTAGCTTCTTGATCCTCACTAGAATCTTCTCTTGATGTTGTGATTTTGAGGAGCTCTGCAAAGGAGGCATGCTGAACATTTCAAAGGATATGATTGGCATATCTTAAGATTCCCACACACTTGCACAACTTTCTAATTAGAGAGGGAAATGGAATTGTTGGTCTCCCTAATTTTCTTTCTTCAAATTATTGCTAGATTTTTATGAAATAATATTAAGGAAGGTTAACTGAAAATTTTTCCATTAAAATGGCACTTCCCCTAGCTACATAAGTAAATATGTGATTAAGCCCTTTGGTGAGAAATAAGTGGTATGTACTAATCTTGAAGTAAGTTCTCTCTTCCAAGGTCATCTCATGGTATGATTTATCTTCTTTCTCATATGCTCACTTCAACCATAGTGTCTTCATTTTGAAGTTGAACATGGTTCAAAGATAAGAAATTTTGGCTCCTTCATTAGGTAGGTTGAGAGCTATAGCTATATCTTTCAGTGCCTAAGAGACATTCATCCCATAGATATTCATAGTGGTACCTTCATCCTTATTATGCCAAAATTAATAGACTTTCCCTAGGTACGATTCACCAATGTTAGATAATATCAACCACAATGGGGATGCTTTGATTTGCATCTGCATAGCTTCAAAAGTGAATTTCACAAATGGACCAAACTTCCTTTTCACGATGATTGAGGAAAATGTTGACTAATGTGAACACTCCAAGTTCAGATAGATTCAAATAGTATGGAAATTAGAGTGTTAAAGAGCTAGATATTGCAATTGGAAGATGGAGTCATAGAGTTCTAATTTGTAAAAAAATTGCAACAACTCCCCTAGCAAAAAATGAGATAAATGAAGTTCCTGTTACATAGAAGTTAACTATTTATACCTTTTTTGAGACTTGGCGTCAAGTACACAACATCAAGTATGCACACGATGTTGAGGTCCAAAAATTTCTACTTTTATGGGGCTAAATGTTATGCAAAGTGAATCTCTGGGTTTGATTAGGAGGTTGAAAGTTAAATTTTGCAATTTGGGTAAGTGGAAAGTTTAATTGAAGGTACCAAATGTAGGATAGGGAGAAGTCTTCAACCAGAAAATTAGGAAAATGAGAAAGAAAAGAAGGTTTTGAGAGCTTGATTATGGGATAGAGTATGCTCATGATAAGGGAAACTGTAAAATATAATAATTGGAGAGCAGGAAAGGTAAGAAAATGATGTGGTGATGTTAAACAACTATAAGAAACAAAAGGTACACAAGTGTGTCCTCCCCTAACTAGAGCTCTAGCCTATGATGCCCTTGCATAACCATGCCTAAAATGTTCATAGGCACTAGAGGAGTTGAATGAAAAACATACCTATGAACTAAAACACACATGTTAAAACCACTAAATTGAGATAAGTACTCTATGTTACACAAAACCACAAGTTATGAACATTTGGAAAAAGATGGGATGGATCAAAGAAGGGATTGCAAGAATCAGGACACGAGGTGTCATATCATGGTCATAATAGAACCTTGTTTGTTATTAATGGTTAAATAGCCATATGTCCTTCTTTTATAGATTCAAACTAAGTCCATACCACATTCAGTGACATAGCATTACTTCATCCAATCGACAAACAACCATAAGACTATCAAAGTTGCAAGGAGTAACATCACCTGGCATTTTGTCTAAGGGAGAAGCATGATTATGGCATTGTTATTGTTTTTATTTTTTATTTTTATTTTTATTTTTATTTTTAAGTTTCTAAGAAGTCACCAACCTTCAAGCATGGGTAATTTTCTTTCTAGTGGAACCTACAGAAGTTTATTCAGTGCAGGTTAAAGTTGCTCTTACTTACATTTTTTGCTAGATCTATAAGGATATGGTTATAAGCTCATCAATATGATAGAACATATAGAAGTAGCCAAACAGAATCCAAAAATCCCCTTGATGTCACACCATTCATATTTCATCTTGGTTCCACACTCTTCCATCTATACATAATGGTTATCAAGTTATTTTGAGTTTGGATGATGAAAAACATTAGCATTATGACTAGAGCAAGAACCTCTTATTAATGAAATGGTTGAATAGATGTCATAGTTTCAATGTTTGAATAATCAATCCCTTCTGATTCAATAGCATAGAGAAAAAACCTCACCTCCATGGGCAACATGATTAGTAGCAAGATTATAGACAAGGAAAATTAAAATAATAATTAGAAAATGTAGAAAAGGTAGAAAGAATAGGAAATTGATAAAAAATTGTAAAAAAAAAAAGATAAAAGGCACTTAAAATCATGAAGATTAGAATGGGTGGTAACCCCCATGACTGAACATTTGATCATGGCTAGGAATAATAAGTGCATGAAAAGGATCCATGCATGTATGACAACTAATGAAAACTTATTGGAAGTGTGATGACTAGGTAAAAAAACTTTTGGTCAGACAACTAATTGTTATATGTAAGGTGGACAAGGATATGAGGTGTGTTAACAATATGGATGACTAGCCCATAATAGGATCCTTGAGTATCATATGGTATGCATGTATTTTTTTGTCTCTCCATATTTGTAGATTTATTAGTTGGATGTTAGAGTAGAGTATGGATAGATGGTGACCCTTGTGTATAATTGGAGGACCTTGGTTTAGACAAGGAAGGTGGTATGCTAGATTAGCCTTGTGCTAGCTCAAATGATGTGGTGGGTCCATGCATAGTTTTCCTTGGATTATTACCTTTCCTCTAGAAGGAATGTTTCTAGCATTATAGTTGGGACCCACTAGCATTGATGTGTCTTTGCACATTTATAGCACAAGTGGCACTCATTTGTTATTATGGTGATGTGAAACCTTCTTGTGTACTTGGTGATGACATATAAGAATGTGGATGATGAGAATATCGAGGGTGAGTTGGATGTTAAGAGACATAAGGTGGTGATCCTTTAAGGGATTTCATGTATTGATGGTATTCGGGAGAGTGTTAGTGGTGATTTGAAATGGATGACGTCAAACTGGTTGGAAAAATAGGATGTTAAACATAATATCCATGAGGTTTTGGTGTGTTTGGCTAATTTGGTGGTGGCCTCCCATAGAACTATGGTTTTTTCCACTATGGTTGAGGATGTTAAGGCTAGTAATAAGTCCCACTAGGATGGCATGATTGATTATGGGACTATCTATAATTACCTTGTGGGAGAGAAAGTCTTCCTTGCATGTACTATTGCACAAACTTCAAATTTAAGGCTCTTGACCAATACTCCTATAGATGGAACAATATGGGTCATTGAACATTTGGATGGTCATATATGCATAGGTCACATTCATCATCTTCGTCTGTGGTGGAGTCTTTAGTCTTACTTTCGTTAGCCACTTTTCTCATCTGTCGAAAAGTGTTCCTAACTATTTCTTGGTTCTATGTCCTTTGTTAATCATGATCACTTGGCTTATGTTTCATAATATTCTCCATGAATATTTCAATAAGGTTTGTAACATTTTCATTTATCCATTTAGACATCCTATTGAATTTTTCTTCTAAATTATCAATATACTCCTCTATTGGCAAAGTTTGTTACAGAATCACCTTATCAAAGGTGGTTTCATTTTCCTTACCATAAATTTGGACCTCCTTCAATGGAATACATGGGTCCCATTGATGTTTCTTGACATTCTTCCACTTGCACATCTCTTCATCTTTTTCCATACACTCTATTATCTCTTTGACTTGATGGGCTTAGAGCTCATATAGTTCCCCTAGGGCATACATCCCAAGGGTTGCCCTTGCTTCATTACAAAGCCCATCTATGATGTGGTAAAGTTAATCTTCCTTAGAGAAACCATGGCATGGGAATTTATTAAACAAGGCATAATATCTATCTAAGGCCATGTTTAAGGGTTCATGTTGTTCTTATTTCCACTCTTGGATTTGTCTCCTTAGGTTGGACACTCTTTTATAAGTTTACTATCTCTCATTGAAAAGTTCTAGCATTGTATACCATTGTTGGATTGAGTTTGGTATCAATGATTAATACCACACTTGGGCTCTATTAATTAGTATCCTAGGAAAGAGCTTAAGCTTTTTCCATTCACTTTCAATGTATTTCAAAGCACAAGCATCATGGAAGGCTTGCAAATGATGTTCCAAATCTAAATCATAGACTCCTACAAACTTAGGAAGATTATTCATGTATAGCTTAGGTAAATGAATTTGTTTGCAATGCCTACAAGATATCTTAATGGCCATTGTGATATGCATTAGGCTCTTAGTGACCAATATGAGTTCATCATCATTAAGCAAATTGTGAGGAAAATTTCTATGTTCATGGTATCTTCTTTACCTTTTCCCATGAGTTCAATCCTGGATTTTAGTTTGATTCATTAATGGGGCTCTATCTCTATACTGACATTCATATTTGATAGAAGAAGATGTTGAAGGAGAAGAGGAAGATGAGGAACTATAAGGATTTCCATGGCTTCTATAGTGTTCCTTAGTGTCACTTAATTTATTTTTCCTTGGTTTCGAGAAGGCCTTATGCCTTGAGGCCTTCCCTAGTCTAGGACATATGTCATCTTCTTCAAGATTGTCTACCTTAGATGAATGTAGTCTTTGAGTGTCATCAAGGTGATGATAATCATAAGAAATCCTTGCATAAGGTTGATCACTCCAATGTTCTTCATCATATATCTTGTTAGTTTTCCAATGAATGTGTTCACTATACAGTGCATAGTCACTTTCATGTGAGAGAGAAATCACTCTTGGTTGATGGTATGTGCGAGCTAAGAGTTTTTGAAAGATATATCATTAATACCTTTTACAGTGATCATGTATAATATAACTAATCTAGATAACTAGCACCATCCTTGACAATGGTGCCAATGATGAGTCATGAGGTAACCCTACACTCAACCATATGACTCACAAGTGTTCACACAAAATATGGTCAAATTTTATGGAATGGACTAGTTGTGGCATGTAGATTGTTATGATTTCATCGCAGTTCGCTATCTTCCTCCTTAGACTAGTGTTATCTTTATCACATATGTTTTAGTCCAAAGTGGATCATATGATGTGGTCTAATTTCTATGCTACTCTTGATGACAAAAAGAGATAAATTGATTAAGTAATGAATAATGAAAAAAAAAGTATAAATTAGCCTAAAGTAATGGTATCCACTCTTAAACATCTATACATGTTGTGGACTTTTTGGGGCTACTTCTAGGTTTACGAGGTGTATGTCACTAGTTGTGCCAAATGATACACCTTTGGGCAACCAAGTATTTACACTTAAACACTCCTGATTAAGGCATACACATTTTGCATAACAACACAAATAGTAAATAATAAAAAATGAACATTATTAGCTAAATAAAGAATTAAATAATTAAATCAATAATATTAATCTAAGTGGATGTTGCAATGATGGAAGTAATCTTGGTCTTTATTGCCAGTCATGTAATGTGTCCATGTATGTCATACTTGAACAAAGGTGTTGTATGGTTAAACATCACACTACAAGCATGCACTAGCAATAACATACTTAAAAGAAAAGAAACTTAGAACTAACTATTTCTAAGATATGCTAAAAATTGTCTCATCTAGAAGCCCTAGTGTAGTATTTATAGGTGAGTTCTAGATGAGGCAATGTCAAGTATTTAACATCACTTATTAGCCCCAACATCAATTACATGATGTAAGCACTTTGATGTAGCGTATCTAATGTTGAGGCCCATGAAATCACATCTCATAAATAATAATTAAGAAAATAAATTTAATAATAATAATGATTTGAAAACATACATAATAAGAGTAAGCTCCAAGGTTAAAATCTTATTAAGTATATCATCAAGATATAATAAAACATTTATGACTACCAAGAGATATTAGGATCAATGCTTACTAATACATACTTGAGATATCCTTTCTACTAATAATTAGGGTGTGTTGTAACCCAAAAGAATAAATAAAGGTACACCTTAAGAAATATACCTAACATGCTACTTTTAAAAAGTTATTAAAAAATATAACAATTTCTTAAGTATGATTTGAAATAACAACCTCTTACCTATCAACATAACATGCTAACCACATGAATTACTAATGACTTTTATTCTTACTACAAATAATTCATTTTCTTCTCTTGGTTTTTTAAAAGAAACAACTAGAAAATTATACATATAAGTAGATATTTCTAGGATTTGAATGTTTTCTTTCATGTTATTTTTAATACTTTCTACTTAGTGTCAAGCATGTCATGTATTTTGAAATTTTTACTTCTTATGAATATTTTTTAGAGTCCAACATTTCGCAAATGCTAAGTTATCAAGTTGTTAACTTTTATATTATTAATATGTAATGTTATTTTTTAATTATTTTATTTGAAGGTAGCTTATTTTTTATGTGTGTTTTCTTGTTAGGACTTAGGTAATTTGTTAGTTTTATTAATCCTAAAAACATTAAGTATTTCATCCTTATGTTGATGTAGAAATATTTTTTATTTAATGTGATCTTTAAAACAAATGATATTGATTATAGATTAAAGCAATTTTCTTTCTTTGATATTAGGAAAATAATATCTTAATAATGAAATATTCATAATTAATAGGATCTTATTATTTCTTAATAGAATGAAGAGAAAAATAAAAACTATAAGTATACTAATATAGTAATTGATGAGTGATGAGTATCCCCTTTAACCAACCATATGAATTACAAGCATTCACTAGTGATCTAGTTGAATTCTGTGGACTTTAGTTCTTCAAATGCCAATAGAAAAGATAGTAATCTATAGGCATGATTGTTTTCTTCCTAGCCACACTTGTCTAAGTGCAAGGGTATGGTTAAGTAGAGCCAAGGACCATGATTTGGATTAATTATATATTTCTATCTAATAATCGTAACTGTGGAATAAATAAATTAATTAAGAATTAATATAATTAATTATCTAGTATCCTAGACTATTTCCAAAATAAGTATTCGGTCCCATCTTCCACACACATCTTGAATGTGTTACAATGCTACTAGATTGTCAAGTGATAACACTACTAGGATTACTAGGTGTTAATGTTAGGCTCAAGGCACTCATATTTATGTGTCTAAATCAAGAGTAATAATTAATTAAGAACATGGAATTAAAATGTAATAATAGTAAATTCATAAATTAAAACATTAACCTATTTCCAAGTGTTGAAAGGTAGATCAAGAATCTCATCTTTAGTGCCATCACATCAATGTGTCTAGGTATATTGGTGCTCAAATAATGATGATCTGTATAATCCTTTACTCCTATTGTGGCCACTAAAAAATTATTCTATCTTTGGTGGGAAGAAACTATAAGAACTAAGAAAATCTATTGACTAACTGATGCCATAAATGTAGTGGGAATGTACATTTATAAAGGCACAGATAGATGCTACATCCATGCATATGCATTGATGCATGCCCGTCGATGTAGCACTCTTACGATTGATCATACCTCCACAACTTAGTGAAAACTAATCCTCAAGTGAACAAGATTAGGATCAAGCTTCTTACAAAATTGGAAAGGTATGGAACCATAGATTGGCTGACTCACTAACTGCACTAAGTGCCTAATTATATGGATTTACAATGATTATAAACATAGGTATTCAAGAGAACAGAATTAAACACCCTTACAAAATGGAAAGCTTAGAACTCCTATGATGATCAAAGGAAAAGACAAGATCAAATAGTGTTAGGATGTGAAGGTTACTACAATGCTAATGGACCTTCTCTAGCCTCCAGTGCCTATGATGATGGTGGTTGAGGCTGAAGTGGTTGTTGCGACTATCTTGATGTAGTTGCTACTTTTGGTGAAAGATGGAAGGCATCCAGTAGTGCCTTCATCTTCTCCTTCTTACTATAGTGATTGTACATAGTCCATGTGGAATTACTAATGTGATCTAGTATAGTAACATCCCATGTATAGGGCATGGTTGTGAACAACTTATTGACATTTATGAACCAGGTAGCAAACTATTTACATTTGATGTCAAATGTCCTGACAAGATTTTGTATCTTCTAGTAATCATTCATTCTTTTAGCCAAGTTCTTCATTACTAACCATTGATTCATAAATTAGATTCAAATAACTTAAAGATCAACATTAGATATTTCTAGCTTTTATTTCATGTCTTTGTGATGCTTGAACTTTGACTCATATAGGAGGTATGAGCTAGTCAACTTTTTCTCTAGTTCTGACCACAACTTTCTAGCAATCAGAATTGCAAAGTTTGCATATCAAAGGTTTGCTAACTCAATGTATTCAGTCATCTATTTAATCTACAACTCCTTTAGGCATATTTTAGCTTTGTTATAGGCATTTAACCAACCAAATTTGGGTTTCCACACATCACCTCTTTGTTGGTGTTGTTGAAGATCCTCATTCATCTTAGCCTTTGCCAATTGGATTCCTTTCTTATTAAGTTCCTTGAGAATTCTAACTTGGTCCCTATTGTGATTTTTGACTCATTCAAATTTTAGGACCTCATCCTTCAAGGAGGGTCTCTCAATGATCAGTTTTTGGGAAAGTGCATGGACTTCTTCCATTAAGAGATTTCAATTCTTAATAGCTAGCCTCCTCAAATTTAGGTTCACCTTGGCAAGCTTCTCCTACTACTATCATATAAATTTCATCACTTCATCTTATTTTGCCTCAATATTTCATAGGTGGTGATTATCTTTGATCAAAACTAGATTCTCCTTATAGACTTATAATAATTTTTTCTCAGTGTTATAGGTCAAGGCCTCCAATAGGGATGCATCAAAGACCATTATCTCCTTTGCAGTCTTAGCCTTTTTTAAATTTTTTTTGAATCTGTAAGAAAGGTTCATCCCATATTACTATTTAGTTAAAAATGGTAGGACTAGCTAATTAGGCTCTCAGTTCCACAAACTCAGAAGTCAATCATCTATTTTTGGATGTGGCTACCTTAACTTGGGGATTGGTGATGATGAGCTTACCCTTAGCTTTCAACAACTTTGACTAGGTAGTGATGATGCTTTTTAGAAGATCGAAGATCTCTAGAAGTAGTTTTTTGTTCCTCACTAGTCAATTTAGCACCTCCTCATTCTAGGATTCACTTAGCCTCCTACTTCCTCCTGTGGACATCTACATGTCTCTAAGTGTAGCAATGTCTAGCATGATAGGTACAGGAGCATTTAGGACCTTTGCCACATGGTTATCCACCACCTCTCTATTGTCTTCTATCCATGGTGTTGTATCACCAAGATAGTTGCTTCCTCGTCCTCCTTCAAGTGCAATAAAAAAGTGGTGGCATTTTCAAAGATCTCTAGGAATTATTGTTATCCTAGGAAGAACATAGTCATCTCCTAGGCACTCAGATATGATCTTGTGAGCACCTACATCCTTCATTTAGAGAACAATGATGTAGTCTTGTCCAAATAGCTTATGATTTGAGTTACTTCATTTAGATGGCTTAAATTTGGTAGGTAGACTAAATGTTTTTCATCACTTAGCCATGCATAAAACTATTATAGGAGATTCCCATGAAGCTTCTACATTCACTCAATCGAAGCACAATCCTCCAACATTATTTCTTGAGCTGGTGGTGGTGGTGGTTGCTCCTCTTCTTCCAACCTGATAGGCACTTTATCCTTCATCATCTCCTATCAAGATATAGTAGTAGCATGACAAAGTGTATCATTGACATAATAGACTATGCCTTCCATTTTTCATAATTTTCTAATAAGGCATAGAAAGTGGATTGTCTTCCTCCCATGCTTATTTTCTTTGGACTTTCTTTCAATCTCTATGATTATGATTCATGGAAGGTTAACTGAAAATTTATTGCTTAGAACAACACATGTATAGGTAGAGAAGGCTATGATTTTGTTCAACCTCACCATTGGATTAAGGTGATAAGCTACAATTTTGAAATATGTCCTTTCTGCCTTGGTGATTTCACCATACGCTTTATAGTTCACTCTATTGCATCATTGGATCCACTCTTTCATGACATCTAGGTCTACCTAGATTGAAATCTTTATCAAGGTTGTCCTAGTATTAGGTAATCCAAGGACCTCTAAAATGACCTTGACTGAATAGGATTACTAATGTTATTGATCTTCACCATGACATCTACTTGCATGTTGTTCTAGAAGAGGTACATCTCTTCCATATACCACTCCCCACTGGAAGTAATGATAGGCCACATGCGAGAGATTTGCAATTGGGCTTTTACCTCTTCTAGTGCCAAGTCCAAGAAGGGATCAAAGCTAATTTCTTAAAGAACTAAACCTTTGACCTCCTTAGTACCAATTTGTCTTAATCAAGCCTTGGTCAAGATGACCTTCAAATTTGGTCTAGGCCTAGGCACCTCATCTCACTACGATTGACTAGTTTTAGTTGTGGAAATCTAGCAAATAGATTCCATCTTGGGCTTCCCCCAAAGAGGTCATGTGGCATAGATTTTAGCTACTTCTTCTTGGGTTTGCTATGACTACTAGCCTCTTCCCCCTTGCAGTCACTTGTTGCTTGGTTGGGATATTCCTTCCACTTACAGTGTTTCGGGTCTTAGTACCATTTTTAACTACAACATTACCAAGGATTAGCTTTTAATGTCAAACTTAGATCACTTTGATAGCTTTTCTCCTTGGCTAGTTACACTTTGACTAAGTTGTGATTATGGTGAATTGATTATTTTAATATTATTTCATTTGAATAACTACTAAAGTTTGTTGGTAAGGTTTAACTTACATGGGTTAGTGATCTTTAATATTATTTTATTAGTTAAACCTTGTGGAAGTTAGAAAAATTTCAAAATTTTTTTTTTCAAAAACATATGATTTGTGGCCCCAACAAATTAAAGAGCACCTCTAGTAGTTGCAGGATTAAAGAACAAAATGATTTGGACAAGCGTTGAGAAAGTTATGTACTAAGAAAGTAGTTGGACTCTAAAAACTACAAAAACTCCTTTGTCATTTGTGAGAAAATGTGAAAAAAATGGCTAAGTGTCAATGCATATATATAGTATTTTTGTGTTGCATTGATGGGAATGTGTCAATGCATTAGGCCCAAAATCTTCTAGTGTAGAAAAGGAGATTTTCTATGAAATTGGAGACCAAAGGAAGCCATAAAAGCCCAGAATAATGGAAAATGGTTGAAGAGGGCTTTGAATACTTTGCAAATGGAGATTTTTAAGAGATTTAATATGCCAATAAGGGCAAAAACTACATCCATCACAATGGAAAATGTAAATTTTTAAGAGCAAAATGATGAAGGAATAAGGAGTTTAACCATTCCAACCAAGGAGTATGCAAGTGGATCCTCACCGTAGAAGGCTCATTCCCTTAATGCCCTTGCATGCCCTCAAACCAAGGAGTCCATGGAAACCAAGGATGATGAATGATTATGGATTGTTAAAGACCAAATCACCAAAGAATTCATTAAATAATTTCAACTATTTACTAAATGAACCTATTGAAACATTCATAAAAAGAGGTAGTGAGGTGGTTTATAAAATGAATTGATGGATGAAAGAGAGTATGTAATGGAGTTCCCCAGGCTGATCACATGAAGTACCTTGTGAACGATGTGATTAATTATGACCTAAGAACTTCCTTGCTTAGTCTAAATCAATACCATCCACTTATAGTAACTTTTCATCAACAATTTAGACCATTCCATTCTCCAAGAGATAAGAACATCCCACAAACCACTCACAATTCCTAAAGAAGAAGAAAAGAGAAGCAAGAAGTGAAGAGGGCCTTTGTTAGAGGGGTATCTTTAGGCATGAGTAACATGTCTTTTTAGCCCCATAACTATGATTGTAGCCCATAATTATGTCTAATTAGTTTTCTTTAAATTCCCATTTTTTTCATGTGAAACCACACCATGCAAAGGAATTACTTCCTATTTATTAGTCTATAGTGGAATTATAAGAAGTCCATAAAAATACTCATGTAAGTTAGATGACAAGCACGTACAAAAGTGACAAATCCCTTTGAAGTCACTCTCATGTATATCCACTTAATTCATCCTAAGTTTGAAAATTACAAAGGTTACCAATTGGTTATAAGTTTTTATTAGAAACGAACCTTACATTTTCAAAATGAGGAAACACCATAGGGTTGAGTGAAGTGATGGATGGCATGGACTCGCTACCTGTTAACATGAAATGAATGAATGCCCCATTAGTAAACATCAAAATTCTAAAATAAAATCCATTCATTTTTCATTTAGTTAATCAATAAATTTTTAAACCACCATCAATAAGTAGCTATTTCTTGGCAACAAGTCCTAATGGTAATAAAGAAAAAGGAAAAAAATGTAAGAAGGAATTCAAAAATTGTAAAATACTCAAGAAAGTGAAAAACATACTAAATATAGTGTAAAAAAAAGTTACAGACTTAGAAGCTACTTTGTTGAATCTAAGAATGGATGGCCATCTTCCCCATGACTAAGTTGGAAACGGGAGATCTAAAAGATTACGCATGCTTGGCCATCTATTGAAGCATTGTATCTACTAGTTACTTGTTTTTCATAGAAAGGCTTTATTTGATGAGTGTTAACTAATAAATTTTTATTTAGGATGTTAAGGTGGTAGATCAAAATGATCCAAAAAAAAAAGATTTCACTGATAATCTAAGGTCCCTCCCATAGTGTTTGAAATTTTGTTCATTGAGGAACATGCATGGGATTCTAGTAGAGCATCTTTGCACCTAGCTAAAACTTAAATTTTCTAATCCTAAGGTCATGTCATTATTTATTTTATGCCTTGTGCACTTTTTTTGATGACATGACTACTAATTGGTTCTCATCTAGCATGTTGAGGCTCATTGATCTTTCTTTTTCTGCTAGGCTTAGGTCCAATTCTATGTCACATGTAGTTAAAAGTATATAGAAAAATGCTTGGATAGAAAGTTTTGGGAGCTTTTCATACAAAAGCTCATAGGAAGAGTATCCTATAGGAATTTTCCATGTTGAATGATAAGCTAAAATGGCATTATTAATTTTAGAGTGCTAGTCCCTCCTATATTTACTAACTCTTCACATTAGTATTTTCATGATCTCCTTGTTAGTAATCTTAACTTGACCATTTTCTTAAGGGTGGTATGAATTTGTTAATTTATGCTCAATCCTAAGCGTTACATGAATTTTCAAAAATTGATGCCCATGAAATTTGTACCATTATTAGAAATAAGTTCCGTTGGAACATCAAACCTATTTAGAAAATATGGTTGTACAAATTAGGCCATCGTAAATGATCTATAATGGATGATAGCAACAACTTCAGTTCATTTCATATAATAGTCAATAGCTACAATTATATAGGACTTTTTATCATACATTGGTTTAATAGGTCTCATAAAGTCAATTCCTCATAGATTGAAAGGCTCCAATGGTTGGATCCATTGCTAGGAACCTTTCATACAAGTAGTCATCTCCCCATCATGTTGGCATCTATCATAAGAGTAGACAAAGTGATGCACATTCCTAAAGAGTGTAGGCTAATAGTACCCTAGCATGAGGATCATAATGATTATTTTCCTCTCTACATAGTGTCCCCCATAAGGGTCCTCATGTGCATCTTGGAGAACAGAAGTTGATCTACATCAAGGACATACCATTGTATCAAGTCATTTGTGCAAACCTTGTAAAGGTTATCATTGATCTCCATAAATTTTTTAGCTTAGTGAAGAAACTATTATTTATTTTTGTGGTCCCACCCCTAAGGCATCTCTTGAGTGAGTACATAGAAAAGGATGTCCTTGCCCCAATTGATTTCTTTAGGGTCTTCTTTAGTAACAACACCAGCAAAGATGAGTTTGTTAGAAAACTAGTCTAATAGTGGGTTCTCTTCCTTCTTGTTTTCACATCATAACCAAGATACGTTATCAATCATCACATTCTTAGTCTCCTTTCTATCCATCATCGTTAGATCAAATTCTTGTAATAACACTAGCTACCATATGACACGGTGAATAACCATTTGTTTATTCATAAGGAACATAGTATCACTATGGTAAATGTCTATAAACACTTTATATCCAAGCACATAGTGTCTGTATCTCTCTAGAACATACATCACTATTATGAATTCTTTTTTCATGATGATGTAATTAAGCTATCACCCACAATGCTCTTTCTTGCACAATGGATGTAATATGGATGTTTCTAATCATCCAACTATTTAAGCGTAGCCCCTAAGGCACTGTTGGATGCATTTGTCATGATATGGAATGGTCTAGACTAGTTAGGTGATCATAGAATGGAATTTTCTACAAGCTTCTGCTTAAGGTGCTGAAATGCATGCCTACATTCCTTTTTCCAAAAGAGTAGTACATCTTTCTTTGTCATCTCCACCAATGCCTTAGCAATCGTTAAGAAATTTTTGATGAACCACCTATAGTAACTAGTATCTCCAAGGAATGATTGCACATATTTTATAGTCTCTAGTTACTTGGTAATTCTGTAGATAACCCTTACTTTTTTTAGGTCTATCTCAATCCATTTTGTTCAAATACAATTCCCTAACATAATGCCTTATTAGACAATTAGATGACTTTTTTTCCAATTGATCTTTAGGTTGGTCTCCACACATCTTTTGAGCACTTACTTTAGACAATCCAAGGCTTGCTCAAAAGTAGCCTCATAAGTGGAGAAGTCATCCATCAAGACTTCCACCCTACAATTTATTTACTATTGGAAGATGTTAAGGACCAAACATTGGAAATTAGGAGGAGCATTGCACAAGCCAAAGGGCATCTTCCTATATGCCAAAATCCCCAAAGGACTTATGAATGTTTTTTTTCTTGGTCCTCCATTGCAATATGGATTTATTTATAGTCACTATAACTAGCCCAAAATTTGTAATATTAATGCCCCACTATTGTATCCAACACCTACTCTACATAGTAATTGTTTTATGTTACCATGTTTAATAGCATAAAATCAATATAGACCATCCAATTCCCTCCTTTCTTTGGCACTATAACAAGTGGACTAATCCACTCACTACCCACAATGGGATAAATGAACCCTACCTTGAGGAGTTGTTCAATATCCTTCTTGAAAATCTACTTGAGCTTAGGATTCAAGAATCTCTACAACTACCCTTTTAGTTTGATGGAGGAGTCTATGTAGATACTATGTTTTCATATCCTTGGATCAATTCTAGTAAGCTCATGATATAACTAGGTAAAGGTTGTTAGCCATTTTTTCATAACATCCTATAGCTTATTTCTTTGTTCATAAGCAAGTGTGACATTGATGATGATTAGCTAACCATTATTTAAGAAGACATACTCCATGCCTTCTGGTAAAGCCTTCAGTTGAAGTGGCTTCTACTTGAAGGTCTCAAGGATCTCCAGCTCTCCCCCATTGATTTCTCTACATTCATTATAGAGTTGATGATGAATCTAATCTAGTTGATCCATGCTCTCCATATAAGAGCTCATGAGAATCTTGGTTGGTTCCATGCATATTAATGATTAAGCCTCTATTTCTATTATTAGCCATTGGGTTCCCTTCTATTTATTGGCTACTACATACAGACACCTTTGAATTTCAATGACATCAACACACTAACTGCATGCTTTAAGGGATTTGCTCTTTATAGTCCATATTCTTTGCACACACTAGCACCCTATGTTACTATATGTGATGCATGAAACATGATTTTTATCAATATTTTTGAATTCATTCTCCTTGGAAAGTTTCAAGGAGATATCTCAAATCCCCAACTATGCATCAATTGTAGTTAGCCATGATCTTCCCATGATAATAGGGAAGTTTCCCTTAGCAATCTTCACATGAATAACTAGGAAATAAGTAGGATATGATCATCCATAAATGGTGGTCACAATGTCCTCAAAAAATTTCAAAGAAACAATGATGTATTGGCCTTCTAGTTCTAACCTTATATTTCTTTCATTAATGGAGGTGGGTTCCAAGCTTTGTATATTTCTTGTGAGATGAAGTTAACAGTAGAACATATGTCCAGAAAATCTTTGGAAGGTTCATTTTTGACAATATACTAATAAATAAGGAGACTTCAAGGATTAGATCTCATCCTTGGAAGATGGTTGACCTTAATCCAATTAGTGACCACATGGGTTGGCATGATGGTGTACTACTGGGTAGTGTTTTGGTTTGAAGGAGGTTCAATAGGCATTGCAAAGGAGGTAGGAGTAGGGTTCACAAACATAGGTGTTTTTGATAGCTTTGTGGGGCTATTGGTTCTATGAAATAATATTTTACAAGGATTAGCATTAGAACCACTTGACTGAGGTGTTAGCTATAAGTTCATAGTCCTCATGGTGTTTCTTTGTTATGCCTGTGCTAGAATCTCCCACTGTATGGATGAAGCAAGTGAAAGAGGGATTGTAGGTGGATATGTAGAAGTGGAAGAATAATAATGAGAAATGTAAGAAAATGAAAACTACCCTCTTGATGATGGTGCTTTGTAATATTCAAGAGGATAGTACAGGAATTAGAAGGAAACATGATTAGAAGAGTCACATGAAGAAATGGGTTACTGAACATAGTACCCATAAGGATTAGGTTATGGTAAGGGTATTGTTATCTTGAATGTGGCATCCCCCATGATTTTGAATGTTGCCAATGCTGATATTGCTCAAGAGGTGAAGGAAACACTCCACTAGGATAATAAGTTTGATGATGGAACTGTTGTCAGTAGTCGTCTTGTAGATAAGGCAACCTCATAGGTGCTTATTGTTTTGGCAATTTATAATTGAAAGCATACACTCTAGATTCCTATAAGTGTGACACAATAGGGAAACATGTGTTAGGATTTTAATACTAGCGTATGTCATACTTGTCATTGTCTAACTCAGAATCTACAATCTCCTCAACTATTTCAACTTTTCCCTTAGCCTTATAATGGTCACATTTAGCCTCCTTTTCTTTATTTATTCATGACCATTACCTCCTTAATCTCCACTCTTTTTTGTAATATTTTGAGCCATTTATAAATTTTCATTTAACAACTCCCACATTTTATTAACTTTATTCTATATTTTAGAGATAGATTTTTGTATTGGCTAGGTTTTCCTTTTCAGAACTTGATCGAGTGGTGTCTCCTCCTCATTGTCATAGAAAAGGACCCTCCTTTTGTGAAGGGAAAGGTTCTTATTATATTCCTCTATACTTTCTCATTTTTTCAGATCACACTCTTTCTTAGCTACCTACTTGATGAGCCTTTGGGTCTAATGGGCCCTTAGCTCTAAAAGTCTCCCTTGGACATAGACCTCAAGAGTCCTCCTTGTTTTAGTTTGAAGCCCATCTATGATGTGGCACAATTGATCCCTTTGAGAATATTCATGGCTTGGACATTTGTGCAACAAGTAGTACCTATCCATGGTTGCATCAAAGGATTCATGAGTAATCTATTTCCATCCTTGGATTTACCTTCTAAAGTTAGACACTCTAGAGTAATTCTAATACTTTTCATTCAGTAGTATAAGCATTGTACTCCACCTCCAGATGGATTCTAGTTCCAAGGACTAGGACAAACTTTTAGCCTCTTTGATGAGTGTCTATGGGAATAGTTTCAAGTTTTTCCATTTATTTTCTATATTTTGCAAGGCACAAGCATCACAAAAGGCTTTCAAATGATTTTATAAATTCAAATTATATCCCCCTTCAAACTTGGCTTTATTATTGATCTTCAACTATTTGATTTGACTATCGTTCACATGCCTAGTTAGTATCCTTATAGCCTCTGCAATGTTCATCATGTTTCTAGTTTACAATAGGGGCTCATCATAGTCATAGCAATCTCAATGATCCCTATCATGGCCATGATGCCTATGAAAAGTCCTAATGTTCCTCTATTCTCTATTTCGATAATCTCCTTGTTGCTCATGCCCATGGTCTTTATCATTATGGTGGGATCTATCATCATCACTATCCCACCATTTACCTCCATCATGGTTGTTATCACCTTTGCAAATTTGATTGGGCTTGGAGAAGGAAGATTATGAGGATGAAGAAAGAGAAGAGGAAGAGGAGCTACCACTAGAGTAGTTTCTACTACTTCCTCCTCTTTACTCCCTACCCCATTAACCATGTTTTTTATTTTCTTGGTGCTTGTCCTTGTTCTTGCATTGGCTATCCCTTTTCAAGGCCCCTTGATCTTGGGATCCATTCTTCCCAAAACTAGGATTGTCCATAACGGACTGTAGATTATAGTTAAGGTTCTCCTCATCAAAGAAAGAAGAAGAATCAATGTATTAAGATGTCCCCAAAAATAAGTTTTTGGCTTCTTTGTGTGTTTGCAAGGAAAAGTGTGTAGGAAACCATTTTCCTTTTGAGGCCTCATATTACATTTCCATTTGCCAATCGTTTTTTTTCTATGCTTCTATCGGATGATAATTTCGATAAGCATGATATTGTACCTTTTACTCTACATTCAGTACTGTAATGCCTAGTCTAATAAGATTGTTCAAAAATAGTGTAGGAACATATTAGTTGAGAGGCAACATAATGATACCTTACATGTCCCTACACCATAGCTGCTCATCTTAGTGTAGGATGAAGGTGAAGTCTAGTGTGTAGGCATCTAGATGTGTATAGAGCACCTTGAATTGTTAAGGCATGGGATTCTTGTGGCCTTCCTACCTTTCCTAATTGGATTCTCCTATGAAAAATGGTGGAGACTCTTCCTTGCAAGATGAAGCAATATTAGCATCTGAGAAAAAAGTGTGTTTTTATTATTTTCTTTATTTTTAATGATGTTAGTGTTAAGTTCCTTTTAAAACATTTGTGAATAATTTTACTATCTCTTCTAGGTATCACAATTAATTAACTAAAGTCCCTAGCAGTGCTGCCAGTGATTAGAAATGAGTAGTGCCTACATCCAACAATAGAAATTAGAAGTGTTCACTAGTGATCTAGTGAAATTTCATGGACTTTAGTTCTGAAAATTCCAATAGTAAAGATAGTAATCTATAGGTGTGATCGTTGTCTTCCTAGCTACACTTGTGTAAGTGCAAGGGAACGGTTAAGTGGAGCCAAGGAACATGATTTTTATTAATTATATATTTTTATCTAATTATCCCAAGCATGGATCTAAGTAATTATTTATTGTTCTAGCCTACTTCCTAACATAAGTATCTAATCCCACTTTCCGCACACATCCTAAATGCATTACAACACTATTGGGTTACGAAGTAATAGTATTACTAGGATTACCAAGTGTTAACTCTGTGCTCAAGGTGTTCATACTTATGTCTATTAATTAAGTGCAATAATTAATTAAGAAAATGGAAGTAACATACAAGAATGGTAAATTTCATAAAAGTAAACATTAATCTATTTCCAAATGTTGCATGGTAGATTAGAAATCTTGTCTTTATTGTCATCACATTAATGTGTCTAGGTACATTGGTGCTTGAATAATGATCCATACTATCCTTGACTCCTACTATAGGCACTTAGAAATCATTTTAACTTTGGTGGGAAGAAACTGCAAGAACTTAGCTAAGCTATTGACTAATCGATGGCATAAATGCAGTGTATATGTGCATTTATATATGCATAGGTAGATGCTACATCAACACATCAATGCATGCTTGTCGACATAACCCACTTGTGATTCATCAATAATGATAATTGAACTCATAACTTCTAACATATAAGACAATGAGTTTGTAATTAACCATAGAGCATACTACATACTATTTAGAAAGGAAAAGGAAAAGGAAAACAATTATGGAGAGAAAAAAATTAAATTAAGTAGGATTTTAAAATATCTCTAAATTTATTAATTTATGTTAAAATAGGCTACCACACTAAGTAGGTAAAATAGTCTTGATCTTGATTAGCATTATTAAAATGATTTTTAATTTCAAATGTTTCTTTAATGTTTCTATCTATAAAGTTATCCATTATGTAAAACAAATTCACTATTATCTATTAACCACTTATGATTTCTAAAGGAGTTATCATTTTCTATGTGTTCTAAAAAAGGTAATTTTAAAGATCTATTACATTGTATGTCTTTCAAGAGCTCTTTCAATCTAATCAAAAAAGGTCTATCAGCTTCACCAATATAATATTTACCACATATATAAGAGGTTTTATAAACACCACTATTATTTAGAATATTTTTTATCTTTACAACTATGAAAAATTAAAGATCTTTTATATGATTTAAAGACTATAAGAACATCATTCATTTTTAAAACTCTAGCTGTTTTCTCATAAATACCTTTGATGTAGTTTTTTATTTGAAAGAGAATTATTATTATCTAAATTTTTAAGACCATATTTATACTAGAAGGAACATCTACTTTATTTAACTATGAATGAATCAATTTTTTCCTTGCTTTGGTGATAGTCTTTTTACCAAATTCATTGAGTTTAAAGATGGTATTCAAATGACTAGTCTAAGAAGTTATATTACAAATGTTGACAGCTCTAATCATTAAGGAGAAAAATGTAAGTCTCTTTTCTTACTATGTTAACATCTAAGAAAGACAATGAATTTTTTTCATGACTTCACCTACTCTCAAAGGTACTCATATTTCTTTGGCTCCTTTAAGTTTAAGTTCTACAATGTGAATCAAATGCACTTTGTAAAGATATTTTCAATCTTGATACCTATTAATATCATCCTTGTGAAGGTTTAACTATAAGTTGAGACATGTTTTAATAAGAAAGGCCATTGAAAGAGAATGTGTATTATCCATGTTTAGTTACTTCACCTTTTTGATACCTTTCTTACATTAATATTGTTTATTTTTTATTTCTTGATCTCCTAGAGTATAATTTTTTCAAATATCACTTCTGGCATCTCATTTTTGGATGCCATAACAAATTTAAATATATGCTACATTCAACATTATACATGCAATATAATAAAAGAAATGCAAAAAAGAACAAACAAAAAAAGAAACTTAAGTAGTGCAAAAGTTAGGAATGAATTAGTATTTGTGGATCATGTTCTAAATGTTTTAGTGTTATCTTCTTTATCACCTATTCCTTAGAGGCAATCTAATACTACTACCTTGGTTAGATGAAGACCTATCCAAAAGGAATGATTAAGTCTTTTCTTATTTAATTTTATCTAGCTTTCATTAGTCATGATCAATAGCTATGCAATTTCATTTTCACATCACCTCTACATTATTGGCATAAATAGCTCAAATCAAATCCTAATTGGTTTCATTAAGGGGTATGCTTGTAATTATAACATAACCTTTTATTTAAAATAATTTAATAATAATTATAACCTTAATTACAAAACCATACTATTTGAAAATGAGGAAAACTATTTGAAATTGGAATATGATGGTTACTAGCACAACCATTGTTGTAGTTGTAAAATAGGTTTATTTTCAAGTTTTTCATCCTTAAATTTTCCATTAGTTATTTTTTGAAGGATGATGTTACTCAAAGCATTGGCCACTCTTGGGAAATATTATCTATTAAAAATGCAAAATAAGGAAAGCTTCTCCACATTGAGAAATATGGAAAAAATAAAAGACAAAAATCACTCGTTTAAATCTTAGTGGTTGAAGAAAAGTACAAGATAAAAGACTTACATGAAACTTTTGGCTAAAAAATTGATAATAAAAATTTCTTATAAAAAAAGCTTTAAAATTTCTTTTCTCTTAAAAATGTTCTAAAATGAAATAAAGTTCTTTTGCCTTTTCAAGATAAATTTGAATCCTTATATAATCTTTTTATTTCAAGTTCATGGTTAGAGAAGAAAGTACTCTAATAATATCAATTTTATATTTTCTTCCTTATGTGTATGGAAGGATGCTTATTGTATTATTCCTTAATTGTATCATTTGTGATTCAAATTACTTTTTAGATTATTTTAATTTATAGGAAGTCCCTTATTATAAGTGAAAACCTAAAAGGACACTTTTTGATAAAGGGCAATGCTTGATCTTTTTCCTACCTTAGAGAGGAGGTTTTATAGGATTCATTGCAAGGATAAAAATTAGTATTGGCACCTCCAAAATCATTGAACCTTTTCTTTTTCTCATTTCTTTTATTGGTAAATTGAAATCATGATGTACTATATTTTATATCTAGTTCTTTTATTTATGAAGGAAGGTGTCTTTGATGTTAATGTATTGTTGGTGTATTTTAATAAGATTTTTGGTTTTTGGAAAGAATTAACCAAAAATGAAGCATTAAAATAATATTCTTCAAAAAAGAATAGAAAATAAAAGTCTATCAAACCTCATCATCATTCTAGCCTTGTCCTAAAAAAATAGAATAAGATGGAAATTTAAAACATGTCCATTGTTTTATAAAAACAACCTTCAGCTAAATTTTCTTTAATTTAAATTTGAACCTCAAAACTTTTTATGACTTGAAAACTACTTTACTACTAAGCAAAGAAGTCTTCATGAAAATTTGTTCTAACTTTTGAAATGCTATGGTTTGTTCATGTTTTTTTTAAAAAAAATAGCAAGCAATTTTGAGATTTAGACACCTTCCTTTGATTAGCACCTCATCAAGAATATGAAAGATAAGCCACTAAGATAGTAACACACCATCATGAGAATTTGTTACCGTTTCTAAAATATTATAGTTTGTTCATGATTGTTTTGAAATAGTAAGGGATGGTGGTTGCTTTCTTTGACTAGCATCCCATCAAAAATATGACAAATAAGCTATGAAGACAATAACGTATAAATGTTATTAGCATGTTTTGGTTAAAGGAATTCAAAATGACAGCCCAACAAGCTGAGATAGGAAAGTCTCTCAACAAAACTACTCCAGTATTGGAGAGAATTAGATTGATAACCCCTGCCACACTAGTAAGGTGAGAGGGCAAGAGCCCTTGTTTGTGGAAGTTTTCATTTTCATGTTACCATTGTAGATGATCAGACTGACATGATAGCTTGCCACGTTGGCTTGACATGAAATGAAGCTTTGTTGACTTGAATTTTCGTTGGTTTGATTATTCCACGTTTCTTTTTTGAGGTTGGACGAGAATGGTATCGCCACGTTCAAAATCCAGATCACCAACATATAGTGAACCCTAAATATTATTGGTTCATACCCAAATATTTCCAGCATCGATCCCTTTCAATACCGGTGACCGACAGATCGATCCCTTTCAATACCAGTGACCGACAAGAATGGGGCAAACTTCACTGATTGGGTACGTTTTTGAAATACTTGATTCGGGAAATCTGGAACATGATCTGTATATCTACAGTGGTTTCGTAACCGGTGTTTAGCACTATCCGATGTCTTTAACATCGTGGTAAGAGCTTTGGAGAGGGATAATTACCATCTAAAATAGATAAAGTTACTATTACTGAAAATTTTAAAGGACAGGTTTACAGCAGACGTTTAAGTCATAATATTGAAATTGTAAGTGAAATAAAAATTTTACTTGGTCCTTGTTAAACTTTTCCAAATTATTACCTAAGTTTTGAAATATTGGTCTTTTAACATTTACAATAAATCTATAACTATAATATCTTATGTTTAAAACAGGACATTGGAAGCAAATATGATCTTTATCTCTACTGCTATATGTACTACATACCATTGGTCATAAATTTTGAATCACCCATGCATTTTATCTCAATAATATTTATAGATATATACATAAATAAAGACATACACGTATCAATAATGACCTATCATTTAACAGATTCTATATAAAAGTCTAAAATACTTTAAAACCTTAATACAATGCCAAATTCACACTTGCATTTAAACCTCAGAGCTCATATTAATGAATACGTTTACAGGGGTGTAAACAGGCAGGATCTGTATCCTTAATGAAACCTGAGGGGCTCTTAAGATTCCAGGAAGTTAGATATTTTGATAATGTTTTTGTTCCCCACTACTTTGTATTTTCACTTCAAGTCAATATTTTTACTTTTATTTTTTCAATTAATCTATTTTTCCATGGCTTAGATTGAAGTTCTTAATTTTTTTTCCTTTTCTAATTCCCTCTGCTTTGAATTCTCCCTCAAATTGGAACTTAAACGGTTTTATTCTCCCACCTTGTCTGATTAGAATTCCCACTCCATTTTGATTTTTTTAGTTTTTATTCTTGGAATAGTAACATTCATAGTTTGAAAAATTTGTGATTAATTGCAAGATCTGGGATATATCAATGCAAAATTCAAGCCATTCAAAATTAAATCTGACATTTAATGTAATTTATAATATTATATATTTTTTAATTTTTAAAGCTTACTATACTATTTATTACTACTACTGATACTAATAGTAAGGGGAAACTAAAATTTCTATATTTGTTTTTTCTCTTTAACTGCACTGTTACATGGAAAAATTAAAAAATGCAGGTATCAATATCGATGGATATAATTACTCTATTTTTCTGGTATTTATGATTTTAATCATTGTTACATTAATTTATTTAGATGTTTCGGGATGCAATTTATAAAAAGGCTGCCCATTTGTCAATTAGATTCAATTTTTCAATTTACTGTAGCACCAAATTTGGGCTCTGACAAATTGAAACAACTAACAAAAGAAAAGGCAGGACTTTAATGGCAACACATTTAATATTTTTATGTATTACATATTTTGATAACCAAAATATGACTTTGGTAAATTGAAACAATTAACTAAAAATGAGATTTCTAAAAAAGTGATTTTGGATTACTAAGCCAAATTCTTACCACCAAAGCAAGACATCATTTTCAATCTTATGCATTACAATATAGCATTTCAATTTCATTGCAGGATATGCTATGATCAAAATCTTGTCATTCAAAATTGCACAAAGGGTTTAAATATTGCGAAATTCAGTAAACTCCTACAAGTCGGAGAAACTATCAATATTATTGAACTGCAAGCAGTTCATCAGGTTGGTGGAGAGAGAAATAATCCTTCAAACTAACTATTGTATCATCAATAAAGTCTACCCAAAATTATCTGTCAGCTGATCATCAGCACTGTTATTGTTGTTGTTAGGTGTTTGCTCAACAAAAATAATATGACCATCTATTTCTGATCCAAAACTGAATCCAACTGCATTGCATAAGCGCGAGAGACAGCTCGAATTGCGTCAGCAGAATCCATCACAACAGGCTCAATATTGTTCGGAGGAGAATCAGGAAAATTAAAATAAGAATCGGGTCCTTTAAGACAATACGCTGCAGCATCATAAGCCCTGGCAGCCTGCTCTACAGTTGAAAATGAACCTAACCAGATTTTCTTTCTGGACTTTGGCACTCTGATCTCTGCCGCCCATCGTCCCCCTTTTCTCAACCTCACTCCTCTGAAGCTGTGAGACTTCTTCTTTTTGTGTGCCTGGATAGACTCGGAAGATTGTCCTGCCATTACAAAACAAAAGAAACAGTTAAAACAAATTGGAGAGATGGATTTCAAGGGGATCCCTGGGGAACAGGAGCATTATCATCAAAATAATGAAATATATAGCTCCAGCAGGAATGCTGCAGTTTGGGCGGCAGCCATCTCATTAGAAAGGTTGTGGAAATATGCTCAAGCGCGTGCGTGGAAATATGCTCAAGCGTCTTTGGATGCGATGACGTTGTGGAAATATGCTCAAGCGCGTGGTTCATTGTTACCGCTGGTACAAACATTCATTGTCGTACTGTAATCCATCTTTCTTTACACCCATTTCCACTGTGTGGAACACCATCCATGTTCCTCTTAGTCAAAAACGAGGCGGAAAAATCACTCCAATGTCGATACATTCCTGAAGGTCAGGAGGATGCGTTCAGGACAACATTTATTAACGTACCTTACCTATCCAAATTTTCATGTGATGAATCTCGGCTACTCGAAAACACTCTCCTTGGAAAAACATTTTTCAGGAGGATGCGTTCAGGACGGAGCTTTTTTAATAAGACAACATCTATTAATGTAGCTTAACTTTCCAAATTTTCATCCCAATATTGCGTGATGAATCTCCGTTACTCGAAAACACTCCTTGGAAAAACATTTTTCAAAAAACTATAAAAACAATCCAAAATTTTCATCTACAAACCTTTGGCTTCATCGGTAGATGTTATTTTGCTATTAAAGAAGTTTGGGGTTTAATCTTACATTTATTTTGCAGAGCATGATTTCCTGCATTAAAATGCAGCAAGTAAATATTTTTTAACAAAATCTTGCATTATAACAAATCTTTTTTTCTTTAATATAGAAAATATTTGACCTTAGGGTATAGATCAAGTAATCAGGACACTCATCTTTTGATTAGAAAATAAGAACCAAATATAAAAAAATAAATTCTGTTTTATAAGCAAAGAAAAAGTCTCCATACAATTTTTTTGGCTAAACATGCAGAATGACCAGCACAAAAATCAGGTTCCTATTAAATCTGAATGAAACTTTTAACCTATAACTAAAAAAGTATCTTCATTTGCTGGATTAAGCTTCAGTTTTTTGTCCACATCTCTCTTTTGTTACTCTTATTTTTGTCAACTTATTATTTATCTCAATAACTTGGGAAATGAGTTCATACATGCATACTCCTCTTGGCCACACATAATATACTAGAATTTTTTAAAGTTCAAAATATATAAAATAAAATTAAAGCTTTATTATGTGGAAAAACTCATAGAATTTATTAGATAGAAATTACATTTTGATGTAAAAACAGCCATAGACTTTAAAAATAGACCAAACATTAATGACGGCAGGAAAAATAAATCATGTGAATTTTTTGTTGTAAGATTGTAACANGACGGCAGGAAAAATAAATCATGTGAATTTTTTGTTGTAACATTGTAACACTGGCTCAAATGATCTCAATGGGTAGTCACAACACAAGATAGAAACTCATGTAACTAATCTTAAAGGGCTGCACAACTTACAAATGCACTTTTTTGAAGGAGTCCAATCCATCTTCCAATGAAGTTAAATATATAAAAGTGTGGTGTTCATAATGCTCATGCCTATTTTCAAATACACAAATCAAGCCCTTCACAAATTATAAACTAGATGAATAATAGAAATTTTAAAATTATCAGTAAATTATATAAAATATGTTTTTTCAAAACATGCAACAATACCATTTCTATAAATTAAAAACTTAATACATAGGTAATGTTGTTAAATTTTGAGCTTAATCAGTAACTTGTTCAAGGAGACAAAAGATTCTACAAAACTTTTTATTTAGGTTTTCAAAAATATTCAATTGAAATAAAGAAGACTAGTAAGTGAGGAGATGTCTTTAGGGGTATCACACATTTAGTGAGAGATGAGTTTATCCATTCTAAAGACAACTATAGAATTGATGATCATAAGCAATATGTATGGTTAAAAATCATAATCAATAGGTTTTATCTTTCTCGCTTTCTATTACTTTGTTTTAGAAACACTTTCTATTTATGATGGTTTAGAATTATCCAAAGAATTCCCATTTTAATATTTAGGGAACGATAGTACGGAACTTGTCCATACTAGAAAAGTAATTGTATATGGAGATTTGAATGCTTGCATTGCTTCTAAATAAATTTTGAAGCATATTTCAATTATTTGGTATATGATTAATGCACACATGTTTCTTTTATATTTGTACAAAGAGACTATAGGTTAAAAGAACAAATCATGATCTAGAGATCAAAATACACAAAAATCTTATTTGGTGAAAGAAAAGAAGATTTATCAAGAAGCATTAGACATAACTCCTCAATATGATTAAGAAGAATCCTAATACATTTTGATAATGTTTTAACCAAAAGACTAGAATTTTTATTTTTCAGCAATTTTTGAATTCCTTAGAACTCTTTTTAAACATGAATAGGGTATGCATATCCACTATACCTCTCCACTACCTCTATACATTACTCAAGGTGTGACAAAAGTAAGGTTCACTCAACTAGCTTCTAACGATGCAATAGATATTTTGGGATTGCATTTAAAGTTGCTTAAATAGGGAGGAACTATAATTTGTAAGCTTTTAAATTCAAATATATAGAATGGATATTTAGAAGATTAATGCATCAATAAAGTCATAATATTATTTTAAAAAGGTAATAGAAATAAGCTTAACAACTACACATTCATTATGATCAACCATGTCATTGTAAAAGTTTTAGGAAATGTACTTGAAAGAAGGCTTATGAGTATGGTAGAATTAAACAATGTTTGGGCAAGTTTACATGCAAGTTTAGGGTAGCATTACTCTATAATGGATCACTTGATTACATTAACGTATTATATGGATCAAGCTAAAGGACCATCTAATAAGGTTTATCTCTACTTTTTGGAATTTTTCAAAGCGTATGACTCTATTAGTCAATATAAATTTTGGAGGCAATTGAAGGATATTAATACTCCCAAAGAACTTATACTTGATATTTGAAAGTTGAATAATTTAATAAAAATTATATTCTTGAATAATAACACATATGAAACATTTATTCAAAATAACAATATTAGGCTAAGAAAAGGATGTCTACTTTTACTCACTTTATTTACCATATTCATTAATAAAATTAGAATAATAAATGTCTTCTATTGCATTGGAATCTATTAGAGTTAGAAATTTTCCTATGAATATTTTAATGTTTATTAATGACTTACTTATCATAGCAAAAAATAAAGTTCAAATGAACTGTATGCTTCAAATTTTAGATGATATTTGTCTTTTCTTAGGGATGAAAATCAATGTTAGCAAAATTAAAATGTTGATTTTTATCTTAAGTTAGAAAGATTTAGAATTGTCTCCTTATATGATTATTTAGGCATCTTAGTTTCAAATAAATATTTTTGGAAAGATTATATCACTTAGAGGATTTCAATAGTATGGATACTTTATATTAAATTTATTGTTAATTTGCACAAGAAAAAATTTAGATATGAAATGTTCATATGCAATTGTAAAATTATTTTATTCAACTAATTCTATTATATGATTATGAAAATTGGGAAAATAATTTACTTGCAATACATTGGAATTATTTGGAATATATTCAAAAGTAATTCTTGTTATAGAAATTTCAAATAAAGGCCTGGTAAGCATCTTTTTATACAATTGTATAAAAAGATGCTTACTATGCTTGGCATCCATTTATTCACAGTAGTTTATAATGTCATTCAAGAAAAGGGATGGTTTAATAACAGAAAAAATGGCTCAAAATAAAAAATTAAAGTTCAATATTTTAATTTCAGCTTTAAGGATCTAGAAACAGAGATAACATAAAAGAAATTGAAGCACATGTGGGAACAACCATTTGGAAAAAATATTTTGTTTACAATGGATTAAAGAATTATTCTTAATAGAAATACATACTTATCCTTTTACCCCTTTTTCTAGTTATTGTAAGGTGGCAATCACATGTTTTTATGTGAGATCTCATTATTTATTAATTGAAATAGGTAGATGGATCAATCTTGAAATAGAGCAATACATCTATAAATTTTCTATACAAGTAGTAGTGAAGATAAAGGATATATCTTTTTTTATTGTCTTTTTCTAATACACTTAGACTTAAGTACAATATTTAGGAAAAAACTTTACTACACTAGTTTAAGTTGAAGGTCTCAACTTTGGGGAAATTTCTTAGTGACATGTTTAAGATCCATCATAATCATTTCAAATCCTTCTAAAAATGTTTTCTACCTTATAGATCGTTTATGGTATTATAAGAATGTAAATGAACATTTACATTTCCATATTTATTTATTTGGATGTGAAATATACAGATTACTTACTATGTATTTGGGCTTTCTTATCTTTATGAGGTTGGAAAACCAAGCTGTTATCATAAGCTAGTCAATTACAATTAATGAGATCTAATCTTATAACTTTGCCTCTTTATTATCTTTCTTGTTTTTATTATTCTAAAATAATTTTTCTAAGCTAGAGAAAAAAGAAAAAAAATTTTTGTGATCCCACAATTTAAAGAAATCATTTCATATTTTAAATTGGAATATAGTATTATAATCTTGCTAGGGTTAGAATTTTAGGCATATTCAAGACATTAGTTATGCTTTGATATGGAAGAGAGCTTGACACATAAATAATATATCATTATGTATACAAAACACTAATGAATGTAATATACTCCCTAACAATAGCTTGCAGAAAAGTAATGATGGCACACTTGAAATATGGTAGAGCATTTGAAACATCGAGGAGCATTTGGACATAATGGGATACCTAATTTGTACTAGGACTAGTAAACATTATTAGTGTCTAAGGTATACTTTAGCATCTAAAACATCATGATATGATTAAGTTGTATTGGACCAACAAAAAAATTTTAGGCATTTGAACTATACTTGCATGATTAAAAATGGTTGGTTGCCTAAGCTATACTAAGATAAGTAAACTTGATTAGAACATTTGAACTATACTTGGTGCCTAAACTATACTACGGTGTTCGAACTATACTTGGATATTTGAACATGGTTAGACATCTAAAACATGATGGGACATCCAAAATCTATTGTGGCATCTAAACTATAGTTAGCATCCAAGCTATAGTAGGACATCTCAACTCTATTAGAACATCTAAACTTTACTTGGACATCTAAACATGGTTGAATGCCTAGAACATGTTTTACATAGGTACCTAAAAATGGTTAGATACCTAATCTATACTAAGGTATTTGAACTTTGTTAGGGTGCCTAAACTATACTTGGGCATCTAATCCATGGTGGGACATTTAAACTGTATTGGAACATCTAAGCACTATTAAGGTGTCTAATAGAGGGAAAAAAATCCATCCTTATTTACATGTAAGACATTTAAGCAAAGGTTTCCTTTTCATGTATTTTTACTTTTCACATCTCCATTTACTTTAAGTTTTATATGTAAATAAGACATTAAACCCCATTTGGATTCAATATAATAGGTCCTAATAGTTAATTCTACATAAATCAAAATATAATTTTCTAAATCATTAAGAAAGTTTAATTTTTATCTATGATATAAAAACCTAGTGTTTTATCATGATATCAAAATTAAGTTCTATTTTCACCTATCTTCTAGCTTTATCATCTTAACAAATTATCAAAACTTTTAATTCTCATTTTGAAGCTTTTAATTATTTTTAAAAGAATGAAAAATTGAGACTAAAGTATTTTTATTGATAAACTTATTAATGTACAATTTCATCATAAGAATTCATCAAATCATTTCAGATATTATTTAATAGAAAGAATAATACAAGATCTTATAAATTATTTAAAATTCATCTAGAAATAGATCTAAGTGTGCATGCTTCTATAGGAAAATAAGCTAGTTTTAGGATCAAAATAATGATGTGTGAATATGTATGTCATTTGAAATCAATTGAGTGCTTGACAGGCATTTGAGCACTTGAAAGACACTTTAGTGCCTAAGAGGATGTGGTGCCTAAATGAATGTGCAATGCTTGAGGGGTATTTGGATGCTAAAAATAATGTGAAATGCTGAATAAATTGCAAAATGTATGAAACAATGTGCAACACTTAGAATACTATGTAGTAC
>MNCI01011044.1:334694-454511 GCA_015680685.1 Gnetum montanum | reverse complement strand
AAATGTGATAAACTACCCCCTTAGCTTTCATTCATTCTCAAAAAAGTCTACATTAAAAATATTTATATAAGTTCTAATGCTTTCTCCATGCTTCTATGTTCAAATTCTTCAATTTTTTCTTTCAAAATAGGATTGAATATTCTAAAATTCTTCCACTTATTCTATAAACAAAATATAAGTATGAAAAAAATTTAAAGAAATAAATCTTATCTTATCAACAACTTACCTTAATCTCTAACTAATAATAAGACATAATTAAATGTCTACCAAGCATTAATCCCTACTCTTAAGTAAGGTTACACAAGGTATAACTCTTATCTGTTGATATCTAAGTGAAGGTAGAATAGATCTTTTTTGTACTTGTATTGTCCAAAATATTTTACTTACCTAATGTAGAAATATAAGGTAAATAAATAAAGAGAAATAAAAACAAGAAATAGAAGTTAAGAAAACCCCTCAATTTTTATCAACCTCAAAATCAAGGAATTTAGTTGTAGTTCTACTGTAATGACTATATGGTTAGATGACCTTGTTTGAGATGGTAGGTCTTGATCTATCTTCTTAACTTCTTCTTTGGTAATTAACTTTAATAACATAGTGACTTGAAAAAATCATGTATCCTAGAAAATCTAATATAAGACCTTGACAAAGAAGGATGCTGATCCATCTTGTGTATTCATGGTATTATAAGTAGTAAACTATGGTTTTTTATGAACACTATTCTTTAGGATCATCTATTTTCAAATATAGGGATTCAATTTCTCTATTGAGGATTGAAAGTAGATGGAATATGCACTTGCTAATGGAATAAGATGGTAAATGGATGGAAGGATCTTTCTTAATTTTGGTTCCTCCTCTAAAATCTCTTTCACTCTTTCATATTTTAAGAATTGATGAATCTCACTTCTAGCTTTTTCATTGAAGTCTCTACAAAGAATGATTGGTATTTGGTCAAGACTAGTATAGGTTAGAAATAGTTTATACTTTAGACATCTCTAGATCAAGTTAATTAAGTAATATACTTGACAAAGTCTAACATTTGGACATGTTAGATTGGTAATCAAATCTATGTTGACCATGCATATACACCATCTTCATGAATTAATTTAAAGAACTAATGTGAGGGCTTTGTGGCTTCTTTAGAATCTTCATCAATCATTCTTCTCATGACTCAAAGTTATAGAATTCTAAAAGTCATGTCTTTCAATATCCATTCAAACATTTGTATTAAGTTCAAATTTTCCTTTTTGTAGAATATTTCATAACCATTTATATTATGGTTCCAACAATAGGCTAGCTTATATAGCTTAAAAGAAGAACCATCACAAAAAAATATTTTCTTGTAGATAAGCTCATATCCAAAATTTCTCAAATCAAGTTAGAATTAGTATAGAAATTTGCATGGTAGGATTTATTATAGACATAAGATATTAGCATTCAAGTCTTGTAATTTTGTAAGGATACATGGATATTAGTACATGTGCTAATTCAAGATCAATGTGGACATAGTGGATGTTGTCTTTCATTGGCTAGGAGCCTTGTAAGTAGATTATATGTTGTTATCTTTATGATTGAGTTTTATCCTGGCTTGTTTCTTGTAATAGATATCATATGCCTTGTTGGGGAAAGATTATGAATCTTCATGATGATTAATGTATACCAACTAATTTGGTTATTAGTTAGATTAGTATAAATATTTCTTGTGTTATGGTTTACCAAGTAAATCTTTAATTATTTGGTTCATTGGATTGGTAATGGTTTTGCTACATTTCCTAGACTCTTAGTGACCTTTCTACCCTCCTTAGGGTATTGACTTTGGTAATGTAACTAATAATTAACTAGGGATTAGTGGCCTAAGTATAACTATATGCATAACCTATTTACCTAATCTTGAGCTTGAAGATGATAATAAATGTTATATTTTTTAGTCCTAACCAGTAGGTTATTAAGCATGATTACTTGGTCTAGGTTACAAGCGAACTAAGGTATGATTTAAAAAACTAGCTAATTATCAACTACTAAATGATTATTTATATGTAAAAAAAAACATCAAATGCTTGCTTTATGTTAAGTTTAAATCATAAGGTTTTTATGACATAGTTCAATGAAGAGGATTAAAAATTTATTTTTGAAATCCTATTAGTAAATCTAACTTTTTCATTATGTTCAAGAGGTCAAAATCTATTATGAATAACTATATTCTTGTTCAAAAAATTTCTAAAATTAAAAGTTATAAATTTTTGAAATTCAAAATTTGGGCATAATTTTTATGTTTATTCTTACTAGTTCAATTGTTTCACTAGATTCATCATATTTGATCATGTTTGTTTATTTGAATTTAATTTTTTTTCAATGTACACCTACGATGTTCATGAATACTAGAAGTTTGTATAAAACCTCTATCTCCATTATGTGGATTGATGTTCATGAATACTAGAATCTTATCAGGGTCTATCCATATTCCTATTTCAGAGACTACAAAACCAAGCATTTTTCCTATTTTGACACCAAAGACACACTTCTTTGGATTAAGTCTAAGGTCATATTTGAGAGAATGTTTAAGCACTAGGTCTAGATATTTTGTATGTTGTTCGGTTATTTTAGATTTATCCACAATATCGTCAACGTAATCATTGAGCAAATTGAGCATGTAATCACTAAATATATATGTCATTGCTTGTTGATATGTAGTCCTGAATTTTTAAGACTGAATGGCATCATCGTATAGTAGAATGTAACCCAAGGTGTGATAAAAGTTTTTCTGAGTTGATGTTCTAGATTGAACCTTATTTGATTATATCTTGAAAATCCATCCATAAAGGATAATAGTGCATGCCTAGTAGTTGCGTCAATAAGTTGATCAATGCTAGGTAATGGAAAATCATCCTTTATAGTGGCTGTGTTGAGATCACGGAAGTCGATGCATATGCATATACTACCATTCTTCTTAGGGACTACAATAATGTTTGATACCTAATTAGAATAGTAAATAGCCTGGATGAAATCAGCTTGGTAGAGCTTTGTGATTTCATCACATACTACTAATGCCACCTCAGTTCTAACCTTATGTGCCTTTTATTTTACTAGTTTAATTTTTTCATCGAGGATGATGTTGTGTTGGATGATTCAGGGGTCTAATCCTAGCATGTTAGTATATGACCATGCAAATATTTTTATGTTGTCTTTCAATATTTAAGTGACATCACCAACAAGTTGTGAGTCTAGTAGGGAACTTAATTTCAATGTTCTAGCTTCGCCATTGAATGTAGTAATGCAGACTTCAACAAGGGGATCTTTAGTGATATTATCAGCTTTTAGATCCAAAGGCTTAGTTACATTTTTAGGCCAGTTCGATGTTTCTTGAGTGTAGGCTATTGAATTAGTATAAGTGGATGGGTCTAGATCCAAGGATTCTGGGTTGATTGCTCTTTTTACCTCCCCATATGGTTGACTCAGAGACAATGTTGAAAGGATATTCTTGATGGCCATGTGCTTGCTCTTTCCAATTTAAAATGGGAGTGAAGAGACACCCCCTTGATGAAAGAGTTACTAAATGTAAACAAAAATAGGGTAATCAAGCTATGTACTAACAAAATTGAGAGACATAGTGGCAGTCTTGGCAATTTTAAGCTCTACTAGGCCAAATAATATTCATGTTGACTTGTGATTTGGACTGAGTGCATAGAGCATCTTTTATTTTTAAATTTTTGTACGAATGATAAGTTTATGAGACTTTAAAATTTTATGAATTTTTGAAATGTTTATATATGTATGTATATATTTTTTTGTTGATTTTAACTTTTCATCCATTCCTAAAAAAAGTTTGGCCTCATCTTCAGAGGTTGGAATAAACTAGGCCAACATAAAATAAAGATGACATAAATGAAAACAAAATTTAGACATGGTAGGCTTAAATAAATAAAATAAGAGAAAATAAAATAGAATGTTTTTGGTTTAAAAGGGGGTTTTGAAGTGAAGGAAGGGGGTTTTTTTGCTAGCATGAGTTCTTGGACTGCAGCGTGAGGGAGGAGTGTAGCATGACCTATAGTGTCAATGTTAGTGTGAGCAAGGCAACATGAAGGACAAGGGTAGAGGAAAGGCAAGCTAAGACAAAGTGAAGAGGTAGGTAGATTTGATGTTTGTAGAGGATACTGACGAGCTTCTCCAATGTCTCCCCCAAACTAGGATTCTAATGTGGGATGGGGCCCTGCACAGGTAGATTTGTTTTCTTTTGCTTTTCTCTAGCATTTGTAGATAGCATTACCTAGGGCAGAGTTTTATGGCTACAATTTTGGGGTTGTTTCGAGGATTTGTGAGTCACTATTCTTAATTTTCATGGCATCATTGTTAGTGTAAGTGCCCAGGGAATGTGTGTAGGCCATAAGTGCAAGTTAGATTTTGTTTCATTTTTCTTTTTTTTCATTTTTGGGGTGTAGGTCATATCCTAGATAGCGTGAGCTTTTAGGGCTTCCTGGTAGCATGGGTTGGGTTTTCAAGCTTTTGGGGATTCCTAGGCTATAGGGTTTTTTAGCCTTCTTAGCAGAATGAGCGCTAGGTTTCCTAGCAGCGTGAGTGCTAGGAGAAGGGAAAGCTAACATGAGTGCAAGGGAATTTCCAGTGTGACTACCAAGTTTCCTGAGAAGTATCAATTTTTCCTATGTAGAAGACAAGGGTTTAGGGTAATGTAAGCACAAGACCAGGGTTCCCTAGTCTATAACATGAGTTCTATGGGAGATAGTCATCATGGGTAGCTAAACAGGCCTTGATTTCCTCCATCGTAAGTTGGGCCATGAAGGCCAACGTGACTTTCAAGCCATGAAAGGACTAGTGTTAGTGTGGGCAAAGAAGGCTTGTGTTATAGAGAAAGGCCTATTCTTCTTGGTAGCATGAGCTACATTGTAGGGAAGGATTATGTTATAGAGGAAGGCTTGTTCTTCTTGGAAGCATGAGCTATGTTGTAGGGAAGGCCTATTCTTTTTCTATTTTTGGGTTGGTAGTGTTGTAATGATGGAAAATGTCGATTGCTGGAAACATTGAGAGAATTTCTGTGCACATAGTTTTAACCCCAGATCCAAGTGAGGGACGTGCTAGAGAAATGAATCCAAGGTACCCTGAATAGTCTTATTGATCAAACAGAGACTTACTTAATCAGTAAACTTGTCAACGATTGTATAATGAGGTGGTAATTTGATGCAAAAATATATTATCTTTTACAAAAGGAAGAAATATCTGTTATCAGATCGAACTCTAAAGATAATGAAAACGATGCAAAACAATCATAAAAATTTGATATAAACAAAGAACAATGGGTTTGAGGTTACAACATGCATGATCCCAAGATTCGATATCTATGTTATGAATATAAACTAAAGAATACAATAGGGTATACAAAGTAGACTTTGGTCTGGACGAAGTATCTGTTACCAACAAGAAGCTACCTAGAGATTAAACAAGCAAATTCCAATCTACCTTGTTTACTAGCCAAATTTGGATGCGAGGGAGTTAGGCTCGAAGTGAAGTGCTTGCTAGCTTGGAATCTTTGGTCAAGAAACTTTGCTCTATTACTGTTGGTATTCTTCTATTTCCAATGTCTTGCTCTGTAACGACAGAAAATGTCGGTAGCTAGAAAATACCAAACGAAAATCCGTGTACACAATCTTAACCATGGATCCGTGCGAGGATCGTGCTAGAGAAAATGAATCCACAGTGCCTTGAACAGTCTTGTCGATCAGACAGGGACTTACTCAATCAGTAAATTGACGAATATTATAGATATTCCATGAAACGATTTGATTTGATGAATCGCAAAAGGAGTAGAAAATGATGTAGATAAATTGCAATGACGACAACATCAACACGACAAGGAGGATCAGATTTAAGAAAAGAAAAAAAATGCGCAATTCCAAGATTTGTGCTTTGACTTGAAAATTGAGTATATTGTATACAAATTTCCAATGGAAAAATCCGCTTATCTTGTGCGAAGAATACACAAAATAACAAGAAAAATGTTCAACAAGTAGTACAGAATGAAGTTTGATCTACCTTGTAAGCCAAAGATAGGATGCAAGGAAGGTCAAGCCCAGATGTCTACCGATCAACTGTTTCTGATCAATAGATCTTACCAACCATACTAGATGATCTCTCGATCTCTGATCTATTCCCTTTGCCTTCGGTAGTCTCTGCTCAAAACTATCAATGATCGCCAATGGAGAGGACTATATTTTTCGCCAAAGGACTGATCGCTCCTGCTATCAATGCTCAAAATGTTGTCTGTGTCTGCTCTGCCAAAATTTGAAGATGCAAGCCCTTTGTTTCTTCGCCAACTGGAGTATTTATAAGTTCGAAAACATGTTGAGAAGGCATGGCCCTAATGACACATGTCTCGAATCTTCAAAATACCGTTGACTTGACCAACTTTGTGTTGAAACTGGCTATGTCGCGTCACGTTTTTAGGAAGGGGAGCAAAGTACGCTGTTGACCACTTCTGCTAAAGCTACTTCATGATTACACACAATACACTCATCAGCGTACTATGCATGTGGATAGCATATGTGTATCTGGTACTGCTTTAGCCAGCTTTATGCTATATTACACTTGTTTATGCTGCATCGCATGGTAGAGCGTAATAGAGCATGGGAGTAGTTGATGCCAGCTTTTTTATGCTTATTTACAACGCAAAGCGTAATGGACCATAAAAATGGTCAAATTTACAATAAATTACGCTTTTCCACACTGCATAGTGTAATGAACGTAAAGTGACCAATCTGCAAAAAATAAGAAATCAATCTGCTGCACTTCCTTTGACTCTGACTTTGCTTTTCTTAAAGCTCGTTACGCTGCTCTGCGTAACGGAGCGTAAATTCAACCCTGAACAAAAGACTTAGCAGAATATGCGACAAGTCTTAAACTTTAAACTTCGTCAAAATTGTCAAAGTAAGTTACTTTTTGATATCGGGCTACGCTAAACAGTGTTACGCTGAGCGACACTACGCTATGTTGCGTAATGTAGCGTAAAGAGAGAAAACAAAGTAAGGTTAAAATTTGCAAGAAACTTGGATACTTGATGCTACATGCCCTTTTTCCCTGCTCAGTCTTTTGGATGTTTGTCATGAACCTTTACCTGAATTGTGAATCTTTGCTTGAGGCCGATTCGCAATTTCTACTGTGTTTTAATGGCCCCTCTTTGTTGATGTTTAGAGGGCTTGCCCGAAAGACGTCGACAAAGAATACGAAACACTGGATGGGTAAAAGTACCAACAACATTCATCAATGGTCACTCAAGTGTCACCTTGTCAACATAGAAGTGCAGAAACGAGGGAAACGGGAGATAAAATGATATGGGTGGAAATTCTTACAGAGGTAAGAGGAAGGAGGTTCGGGGAAGACTCAAATGAGCGGGTATAGCCTTTTCATGCATAAGCAATTAGGCTTTCTCCTGTGATTGCATTTTCATGGAGTTATGCCATCATATTGTAGATGAAGGGGGTTGCATGGATGAATTTTGTTGCGTCTGCACAGCCTGGGTGAGATGTGTTTCACCCATTTTGCTGACCCCACCTCTTTTTTTTTTGGGATGTCCAATAGGCGAGTTGTGTTACACCGGTTTATGGATTTGATTGTAATGAAAATGCAGAAAGCGTATGCTGCGTATTCAAATTTTGCATAAAGGGAAACAGATAGTTAAGGGAGGTAATAAGGGCGAGAGGTAGGATTATGAGGAAAATAGGGATGCACTCCTGAGTGGACAGGCTAACTTAAGCAACCATCTCAAAACATTGTCTATATTTCACCACTCAGATGAACGCACCTTTGAACGACATCCTCAAAGCAAGTAACCTGCAACCAAAGGAGAAAAAAGAGGACACCATTGCTTGGTCAACGCACTAGAGAGGTTGTTGAAACAAGTACCATTTGAGGTGAGACAGAGTGAGCGGGCCGTGAAGGAGGAACTGTAGCACGAGGCTAGAGTTTTCAATGTTAACGCTTGGCCCAGCATATCGCCGCCAAAGAACATCAAACTTAGCACACCTGACTGGTTATGCAAATAACTAGCTAGGTGAATCTGTGAAGCCAGAGCCTCATAGTGATGATGAGCGGAGATCCCTAAGGTTGTTGTTGATGAGGACTCCTTTGGGGCTCTAGTCGGAAAAACTAAACTCTCAGAGGTGCCACCACTACAGTGGATGCAGTGATGGCATCTCTGAGGGGTCAGTAGTATGCCTTTAAGCACATCCGAGGAATCAGCAGAATTCCTGTGAGGTAGTGATGCTGGGACTGCCCCAACATCCCACCCCATTTGTTTTGCAGCCATACAGAGACGAGGATGCTTACTTGATTCGCGTGTTGGCGGTCTGTAGGTCCTAGTTTTAAGTCTTGGTACACTATTGTTACTGGTTTTAAGTCCCAGCAGACCATGGTCCCAGTTTAAAGTTTGGGCAGACCGAAAAATTCTAGTTTTACGTCGTAGAGGATGGTGGTAGAGATGATTTATGGTCTCAATAGACCGTGTTGTGGATGTTAGTTTTATGTCGTGACCCAGGGACAGATCTATACTAGTTTTACGTCTCAGCAGATGGATACTCACCTGTGCCAGTTTTATATCCTGGCAGACAACCAGCCCCAGTTTAGCGTCATGGCGGATNGTACACCCTATAGCCTAGTCTATGGATCTGAGGCAGTACTACCCCTAGAATTACAGGTTCCTTCTCTGAGGATGGTCCTCTCCACGATTATAAATGAGGCTCAACACACTGAATCTCGGATCATAGATTTGGATTCAGTCGAGGAGAAGCGAATATAGACGCTTGATACCATCGAAAAGTATCAAGATAAGCAGGGGTAGAAGCATCATCATAACCTTCAACAACGTCCGATCAAGAAAGGAGATTTGGTTCTCAAGGCCGTTCACGAACTAGTAGGAAAGTTTTCTGCAAACTGGGAGGGCCCGTTCTTGGTAGCTGATGTGTATGGAAACGGTGCGTTCAAGTTAGTAGATACCAATGACAACGAGTTACCAAATCCTATGAATCATATATATCTGAAATGATATTACATCTAGCTGTAGATTCAGTGTTAACATCAGGTATGACAACAATCATCTGCTATGACACTAAACTGGCAACAATCTTCTGCTACGACGCTAAACTGGCAACAACCGTCCGCTATGACGCTAAACTAGTATTCCCTTCACGCGCCTGCCACGATGCTAAACTAGNAGGGGTAGTACTGCCTCAGATCCATAGACTAGGCTATAGGGTGTACTATCTATAGCTATTCTGCATGTGGTACAATACGCCCATAGGACATACAAGATCTTTTCATGCCACTGTCTCTTATTATTGTCGAGCATTTTCTTAAGCAGGTTGATAATGACATTGTTCGTTGCTTTGGCTTGACCATTTGCTTGTGGGTAATAGGGTGAGAAAAAAAATTGTTTGATGCCAAGACTATCACAGAAAGATTTGGTTTCTATACTGCTAAATTGGGGACCATTATCGGTCACGATAGTCAGCGGGAGATCAAATCTGGTTACAATGTTATCTAGAATGAAATGGCAGATCTGTTGAGATGTGATCTTCCACAAAGGAATAGCTTCTACCCACTTTGTGAAATATTCAGTAGTAGTGATTATGAAGCTATGACCTGTGGAAGATTTCGGTGTGACAGGCCCTAAAATGTCTAGTCCCCATCGTTGAAAGGGCCATGTTATTTGAGCTGTGTGTAATTTTGTGGGTTACACATGTATAAGATTTGCATAACGCTGACACGTATCACATGTTTTAACCTTTGTAAGGAAATATTTTTCCATGTACAGCCAATAGTACCCTAAGCGACGAATTTTAGAATCCATGGCTCGTGGTGCTATGTGTCCTGTCCTCCACATAATTCCTCGTGAACCTCGCCAACTATATGTTGTGCTTGGTGTTTTTTAATGCAAGTAAGCAGTACTCCATCAAAAGAACATCTAAAAAGAGTACTATCACCTATGATGACATACTGCTTAGCTCGCTTGCGGATTGCATCTTTTTACGTGCGTGTTAACTCGTGTGGTGGTTCACCATGCAAGAGGTAAGTATTAATGTTTTCGTACCACTCTAGCATTCTATCCTCGAGCAGAGAAGATATTTTCTTCGCCTGAGTGATAGGATTTTTACAATCTATTATTAATGTGGGACAAGCGTTGAATAGGTGCGACGACATGTTTAAAGCTAATGTAGCCAGTGCATCAACTAGTGTGTTATCGTTTCGGGGCACATGTTGGGCATCGATCCTTGTGAACTGCTTCAGAATATCTTTAGCCATATTATAGTAGGGCTGTAAATGTACACCCTTCCAGGCATAGACTCCTATGATTTGATTTATAACAAGCATCGAATTACCCATAATTGCCAGGTGTCGAAAATAGAGCTCTCTGGCCATTAACAATCCTCTGAGGAGCCCCTCGTACTCTGCCACATTGTTCATACAGGGAAAGGTCAAGCGGTAAGCGTGAAGATGCACCTCCTCAGGTGATAGTGTAATGACTGTGGTGGCACTTCTGTGTCTAACGGTTGAAGCTCCGTTGAAATATAATGTTGCTTCGGGGCCTGTTAGGACAGGGCTTAGACTATGTACATGCTCTTCTGGAAATTCAGGCTCTATGGTTGCCTGACTGTCAATAGGTGATGTTATCAATTGGTCAGCTATCACTTGGGCTTTCATAGAAGATCGACTAATGTAATGCAGATCGAATTCTACCGTGATAGCTTTCCAATGAGCTATTTTACTACTTTCATACAGGTTATGTGTAATGATCCTACGAATGTTATTTTTGTATATTATGTTGACCTAGCTACGGAAGAGATAATGTCTACACTTTTTGAGCATAAACACTAATGCTAAGTAATTACGCTCTACTTCATTGTACCTCGTTTCATACGCACATAGAGCATGACTCAAGTAGTAGATGGGTACTTCTGACCCATCATCCCTCCTTTGACAGAGTAATGCAGCTAAGGCTAGGTCCAATGTTGCGAGGTAAATGTAAAACGGTTGATCCCTTTGCGGTGGGAAAACTGTTGGCAAGCATTGAAGCTCTTGTTTCAAGCTGTCAAATGCAGACTGAAAATCATCTATCCATTCTAAATTAATCCCATTTTTGAGCAAGTGCTGCATAGGGTGTAACTTATCTATGAGTCTCAAAATGAACCGCCTAATAAATTGCAACCTCCCTTGCAATCCACGTAATTGCTTGAGATTTGTAGGGGCTGTCAATTCAACAATGGCTTTGACTTTGTCAGGGTCTACTCGTATACTAGTTTCCGATACCACAAACCCCAGCATGAGTTCGGTTTTGACTCTGAATACACACTTCTTTGGGTTGAGCCGGAGGTTGTATTTAGAACATATTTTAAGGACTACCTCTAAATCCTCTGAATGATCTTCTGACTTTATTGACTTAACAACTATATCATCAACATAATCATTCAGTCTTCCTAGGAGGTACTCGCTAAAGATGTACATCATGGCTCGTTGATACGTAGCTCCGGCGTTTTTTAACCCAAAAGGCATCATGGTGTAACAAAAGGTCCCCTAGGGTGTCATGAATATCGTTGTGAGCTCGTGTTTTGGGTTGATGCATATTTGATTGTAGCTTGAGAAGCCATCCATGAAGGATAAAAGCGCATGTCCAGCTGTTGTATCCACCAATTGATCGATACTTGGTAATGGGAAATTATCCTTAACTGTAGCTTTGTTCAAGTCTTGGAAGTCTATGCAGATGTGTATCCCTCCGGTATTTTTGAGAACAACTATAATATTGGATACCCAGTCTGAGTAATCGACCGCGCGAATAAAACCAGCCTAGTATAGTTTAGTGATTTCATCACGTACTGCTAGCGCGACTTCTGGCTTAATATTTCGAGCTTTCTATCTAACTGCTATGATATGGGAATCTAGAATTATGTTGTGTTGTATTAATCTTGGGTCTAGTCTCGGCATATCTTCGTATGACCATGCAAACACCATGATATTATTCTAGAGGACCTATTTGATGTTTTCATGTGTTTTTTGGTCTAGTAAAGAACTAACCTTAAGATTTTTAGTCTCACCCCTATGCGTAACCACAGAGACCTCGTTGAGGGGGTCTTTAGTTACATCTCCAGCTTCCAGATATAGTGTGCGCGTCGATTGTTCTGGCCAATCTAGAGATGTTTCTGACGTGGCTATGGTTATGTGATCAAGGGCAAGGTTAGTTTCTACTAATGTGGGATCGAGTTGTCTAATGATTTCCTCGTATGGGCCTATTAAAACTAGGTGCATAGATAAAGTTTCATCCATTTGCCAATTATCTTGCAAAATTGTTAAATATGAAAGTAATTAGAAAGATGCTAAGTTTGATGCAATAAGTAGTTAATGAATAATTCTTGGTTTAGTCTAAAAGGATGTGATGTAACATTACTGAGCGTAAGAAGCTAACTGAATTTTAAATTTTGTGAATAGCCTGTAATTAATGCGACCTGATTACGAGGAGATAAGATGCAGTAGTTTAGGGTCATTTTGGACCGTAATGCATGCGACATCTGTTGCAATTAATGCCTTGATTTTCAGGTTCCAGCTCATACTGACACCAGCATTTTGGCAAGTCTCGCTAAACTTAGGCATCAAGTCAGTTAATTTTGCATATATGTAGGTAGTTCCTTTTTTGAAAACAGGCTATTGGCTATTGTGAATTTGAATTCTCAGCTGTTACAGAGAGAAGGAGAAAGAGCAAGAGTTTGCAGTGCATTATTTGTGAAGGCGTGAAGCTGTTCAAGACTGCAACAATGGCATTGAAAGTAAGAGGGAAGAACTCCAAATTGACAAAGATCAACGAAGTACAAGGGAGCCTACAGCGTGCTTCGAAGGCTTTGGTTGAAGTGAGGGATGTCACTCCCCTGAATCGGTAGGCCATCCCTGGCTTATTTATGTTGCTTTCTGTGATATACTTTTTTTTGTGTTTATTCTTTTTGCGTCATTCTGTGTAAATTAGAGTTTTAGGCTATGGACCTCGTGTTAAAAATAGGGTTTATACAACAATATTGCATCTATCGCCATTGTCTAGGACAAACCTTGTACTGTTACAAGGGTTTAGGCGATTTCGGCTGTATAGCTAAAGCGTAATTTGTAAATGGAATCTAGAAAATAATGTATTTATTGTTTTGTACAGTATCATGTTGAAACCCATCCTAATCATCTTGGATATAGTCGGGGTTTTATGTTGTATAATCCCGATCGTACCCAATGTTCCTCCCCCTTAGACTCGGTTGCAGGGGAGGGCTATATGGTTCTAAAAGGGTGCACTGAAGTTTCTGCAGTTTTTGCTGCGTAACTACAGCATTATTATATGGTTGCATCTGTCGGGGGATGTGGCTAGTGCTATTTTGGAACATGTCCTAGTGGGTTCTACATAGGGCATCCTGGCTTTTTTGATAGACGGGGCTATCGATACTGGTCATCCCCAAGACCACGAACTTAGCGCCAGAGGGTTGAGACGCTTATGTTGAATCTGGGAAATGGCTAAGTTTAGCTACTACCATGCGTACAATATGTTGTTCGTGGCTCATCATGTCTCGACTTACTTTCAGAACCCACCAGGGACAGTGTATTATTCGGGTGGGTAAGTTGTTTTGTTGACGGTATTGTCATTATGTTTCTAATGTCTGGATTTGTGAAGCGTAGAATAATAATGTGTCATATGATACAGGTTTTTCATCAATGATAATGGATTAGTAGGTAATAATGATACACTAATGTAGACTGAAACAATAATAAAGGAGTTTACCTCCACCAGCAACGTATGTGCCGGTGTAATGGGGTAGATGGCCTTTGACATTCATGAGTATTCCACCCGTTATACTGATTCCTTCAAGAATTGTCAGGATCTCGAGTGGTTACATGAAGAATGGACTTTGGACCCACCCCTTACCGTTGCGGACGTGTAGAGGAAACTTCCTCCATTTCCTTTGTCATTTGGCCTTGGTAAGGTTTTGTTGCTACTATTAGTTACAGGATATTATATTGTTTTTGTTCTATTTTGTTGCGTAATAGTATTTTTGTTAATTTGACATATGCTTTACGTTATCAGTCAGGGAATCTCGAGAGATTACAATTACAATTTCTAGCCGTCAGGTGAATACCCTCCTTTTCCGCTATGGTGACATTAAGGAGGCACAATGCTAGCTAGCCCAGGCGGTGGCCCATATCGCGTTGGTCACCACATTGTGGGAAGCGAGGCTAATGCATTTATTTCTAGCCATAACCCTTGATGTCCCTGCCAGCAAAATGTTAACCCTGGTCAACTCCTTCAGTGAGAGGGCTAAGCATTTTTGTATGCGCATGCATCACATGCGTGTAAACTTTAACATCAACGCTCAGTTGTTTGCTGACCTCTTCGGTGTCCCCTCTGACGATCTTCCCATAGAGGAAAAGGCGAGGAGGAGCCTCAAATGTCAGGAAGAGCTGGAGGAGTGGATAGGGATCAAAAAGAAGACCAAGGGGATCTCTTGTGAAAAGATCCAATTAGAGATCGCCAAGATGATTTATCCCCTATTCTGGGACCGAGCTTTCTCCAAAACACTCTCGCAGGGGAGGTTCTTTACTATAGAACAGGCCCGTATCATGCGGAGGTGATGGAGGAAGGGACCCAGTTTGACTGGGTAAGCTATTTCGCTGAGGGATTATGCACTGAAATGATCAGGCTTCGCCAAAAGCTTGAGTCTCGTTTCAGTGTGCATTTCACCTTCTTCATAGCTTGCCTTTGGCGTTTTGCCAAATTTTTGGTTGTCCAAAGGAATGAGGTATTGGTGCAGCAAGATCGAGACCAGCTATCCAAACCTTAGATTTCCCATATTTTCGGCACTACCGATGGACAGGATCCTCCAGATGGAATTGGGGAGTCTCAGTCTATAACAACAAGGGATTTGGCGGTGCCTCGAGTGCGGGGCCCTGACAGTGTAGGTCGGGTGACCCCCACTTACACTAGCGATGCTTCACAGGGGAAATGTCTAGTGGTAGAGATTGTAGACACCTCGGTTTAGTGTAAAAGGCCTTGCCTAATTGAGGCCACTGTGGAACCAGCAAGTGGCATGGGCCAAACTATGCAAGTCAGAGTTCAGCAGAGTAAACCTCCACCTGGTAAGTGTAAAGGCGTAGTGAAAGTCATGGCAATCATCATATTACACAACTTTATTCAGGGTATTCTGAATTGTTTAGATGTGTTATGTGACATGAAAAGTGAGACCTAAGGAGCAGTTAACCCTTGAAACAGGGGCAGTGGTATTACGGCGTGAGGAAGGGGCCCTAGTTTTGGAAGAAGAGGCCCCAGCCGTTAAAATAAGCGACGCACAAGCCCTTGTGCGTGAAGAGAGAGAGGAGGCGAAAAACATTAACACACCTCCCACTATAACAGGTAGAGGTACTGAGCGTATTAGAATTTTTAAGGAAATTTTTTAATAACTAGAGGTTTTAACTTAATTACGCAGAGCATGGGGAGAATTTCCTGATAAGTTTGCCTACATGGAAGGCATTGTCAGTGATATGATCGAGCACCTTGAGCGCGTCGATCTTGGGGTTGGTATGTTACTATTATTTTACGCTTATTTTATTATAAAGTTGTAATGTTTTATTTACATTTGATAATTTTTGTTATCAGGAGCTCGCCTTCGATGGAACCCTACGAAGCCCATTGACTTGGACACAGTGGAGCCTTCATCAAACGGGGTGGTCGTGCCACGTGAAATTTATGAGGAAATGCGTAAATGTACGTTACACTCGACTCACTCCTTGTGGGAGAGTTGACATGTCAATGAAGACCTCTAGAAGAGACTGCAAAGGTCTGAGAAGGAAAGGGTGTCTCTGACGAAAGAGGTTGGAAACTTAAAATCACAATGTGAATTTCTGTAGGCGCAGGGAATGGGTGAAGAGGACTGGCATATCGCTATTATTGACAATGCTTGCTATTGGACCATGGTTAGGAACAACATGCAAACCAGTTAGGAATTGGTGCAGAAGAGTATGCAAATAGAGCTATTGGCCCAGAAAAACCAAGACTAAAAGGATTTTTGCACAAGTGTGCACGAGTGGGGGCAGAAAGAAAAAGATCATAAGCATCTGTACAAGCGAGAAAGTATCTCTTATCATCAGTACTATTGAGATTCTGCCATCAAAGCTCAATCCTTGCGGGTGTTCCTCAATGTCATTGGCACATCCAAAGCCTTCAAGAAGTTCCAGGAGTAGGTGATGGTAACCGCATCCTCTGAGAGAGAAATTACTCTTCCTGGGGACAAGACCACAGTCTCTACTTTCTTCCCTAAATTGCCCCGATGGACTAGTGTGGAGAAAGGTAAGGTGAAGGCTGGAACTAATCTAGGGAATGGAGTATGGTCTGAATTAACTAAAGATGAAATTATGCAGCACCTATGGGTCGGTTTAGATCAGCTCCCCTTTGTTGCAGAAGCAGGACCATCGCGAGTAAGTTTGAATGGTATTGAATCTAGATTTTCTGATTTATGCTATCATGACTTTTCCTTATGTATTTACTGTATATAGGTACAAGGAGTGGATGAAGAAGGCAGACAGGATGAGGAGCAAGCATAGGAAGAAGAGCATAATGAGGCAGAACATCCTCCCGTGGAGCCAGTGTTAGTACAAGAACCCCTTGAAGATGATGTTCCTCATGAAGGAATACTTTCTAAGAGGGACAGCCCACTTGAGGACGACTTGTTAGGCTTAGAGGTGGACCTAAGGGATACAGGTGATAGCGGTATAAGGGGGGATGCGTAATTGTGATTTACACATGACTTTATTGATGAAATTGAACAATGGTCATATGGATGTTGACGAGATTAATCGTAAGATTTTCTGTATGATTTTAAATTTTATTTATTTTTTTAGTTTTATGTCTTCATTTATGCAAAGCATAAGAAGAGTTGTTAATGGCTTTGAATAGGTTGCATTGCTATAGAATGGAATTGCTAGTTTAAGGCCATCACGGGCTGTCAGGTAGCGTTTGCGTAAGATATAAGCGGACTAGCTAGTTTTAGGCCATTGCGGGCCTTTGCTAGTTTAAGGACATTGCGGGTCGTCCCTAGTTTTAGGCTGTTGCGGCCCATCAGTAGTTTTAGGTCATTGTGGGCCATTGCTAGTTTTAGGTCGTTGCGGGCCATTGCTAGTTTTAGGTCGTTGCGGGCGATTGCTAGTTTTAGGCCGTTGTGTGCCATTTGCGTAAGTTTAGAAGTGTAATTGATAAAAATGTAGATATCTGCGTTACTGTGCTAATATGAATAATAATAGTCAAGGAGCGTAAATGGTGTAAAACAAGGAATATAAATAGTGTAATGGACTAGAAAGCGTAAATACATGTTTGCATATTAAAGAAAAATGTTAATTAAATTTGATAAGCGTAAACTGAAAACTAGCGAAAGTGTGACGATGCGTGTTAATGCCACTTAGATCAATCGCTAACTTGTAATTGTTTCTTGATGGCCTTTACATTTAGTGATGTGTAAAGGGAGGGAGATTTGTGACTTGACTCTTCCATACAATCTTCATCTCCCTAAAATGGCAGGTCTGCCCAAGCTAGCTTGTTATCATTTGTTTCGACTTGTTCAGGAGTTCAGACATGAGTTTGGTCTTCAGGCATCTCAATCTCCGAACCTTGTTCCTCTTCTATGTTGTTGACAGTCCTAGGAGTTATTTTGTCACCGTGTATTACTACTTCTTCCCCTACATAAGGGAGATGTATCTCTTGATGTATTGATCACGAAACTACCCTCAGTTGAGCTAGCCAGGACCTCCCTAGAATTAGGTTGAAGCCGGGCATCTCCTCGACAACGAGAAGCATGGTGTCTAATGGGAATTGATCCCCTACCACAAATTCGATATGCCCCATTCCCTTGACATTCACCCATGCCCCGTTGAACGACTTTAGGCATGATCTTGTTGTAGGACTAATCTGGTCGACTAGGCCCAACTTATCCACTATAGGATAAAGGATGACATTCGCAGCCGTGCCATCGTCAACGTGCACCCTCCGGATCCGATATTGACCAACCCAGATGGTGATAAACATGGGCTTTGTCACTACTCGACCTTTCTTGGGATCATCCTTGATGGATTTATCGTCAAAGGCCAAAGGGGTTGGTTTAGGTTGCTCAGCGACGGGAGGAAGCATGACAGCATGTATCGCTTCCTTGTCTGCTAGTAAGCTTTCATCCACTGGTATGGATGTTAGTATACAAACCATAACCTCATGGTGTTTTTGGGATGTCATAAGTAGGTCGTAGAGGCTTAGCATTATATTCTTATATTTCAGAGCTTGCTTGACCTACATGAATGCATTGAGGAGGTCCCGTTCTCGGCTGGGTGGCTTATCCCCTCTATCTTCTTCCATTCGCCCTAAGAGACGAATCTCCCAAGGCGGAATAGTGCCAATTAGAGGGTTGTTCTTCTTCCTGCCGAGGGGAGGTGGTTGTGTTTTTGTACCTTTGTCCTATCCATGGAGTACAAGCATAGGGACAGAGGCTAGGGGCCTGGGCTTAGCGAAGCCTAGCGTAAAGTGGTTTTTTGCGGCATTAGTAGATGCATCTCCTTCCCTTTGTTTTTTGGATGGGGATGGATGATTTTGGTTAGAGGCTTGCCCTTGCTTAAAAGAAGCAGCTGATGGTTTTGGTACCCTAAGAATAAAGGGTGCCTTAGGAGTAGGCGCAGACATGGCCGTAGCTTTACTGTTAGTGCGAGGATGAGTTAAAGCTGGAGAAGGCACCTGAATAATAAAGGGTGGCCTTGAGACACCACTAGCTGCCAGTGAAAAGCTTCCCCCATAGGGTGAAGTAGTAGGTATGCGTAAAACAAAGGGCTGTTTAGGTGGTACCTTCCCTTCACTGTCCATACTTACCACGTTGATTGTGTATGGTGTGTTATTTGCATTTAACGGGTCTTTGTACACATGCAACACTTGGTTTTCAGGGTGGGTTGGACTACTATAGTCTAGTTTCAGGGAACATCATCAATCATGCGTTGAATGTCATCTTTCAACTCCCAGCAGTAATCGGTGTCATGACCACACAACTGATGGTAGTCATAGAAATAGTCCAACCTAAAAGACCTTGGAACTGGTGGTTCGTCAGGTAGGGCTAAAGAAGGATTCTTCAGTAGTTCATAAAGATGCCTGTGATGCTTCAGAGCTTCTTCGGATACCTTCTTATTCTGAATGTATGCCATCCCTAATAGTTGTTTTAACAGTTCCAAATGTTTTATAGGTATGGTTGTATACTTCGAGCGATCTTTACACTCAAAGTTTGGCTTTGGCTAGGGGGCTTTTCAGAGGCAGATGTGTCTTGGCTGGTACTGCTTGCACTAGTTGTGGTCTCGAAGACGCCGTGGGTGCCTTCTTGTTCTTGTTCTTACCGCCTTCAGCCAACATAGCTACTATCATTGTTGTTTCTTTACCTTTGTCCTTACTCTTGCTATTAGCATTTTTATAGGTGACACACGTCAGGTCTTTGCTAGCCTCTGCAGCATCCTAGATACTCTTAGTTTGGGCAAAAGCCTAAGTCAAGGAGCTATGGGAAAGGTAATACAGTTTAGACTTGATGAAGTCGTTAACTACTCCTTTGAAAATAGCCAGCAGATGGGCATCCGCAATAGGCTCACGGATTTCATTCAAAGTAGCACTGCATCGTTGTATAAAATTTTGGATTGATTCAAGTGGGTCCTGCCTCACTCCCATAAGTTGGTCTAGTGTGACTTTAGGTTTTAAATTGTATTTAAAATAGGTCAGAAACTGTGTTAAAAGCTCTTCCAAGGTTGAGATGGAAGAGCGAGGGAGCGCTCGATACCAATCCAAAGCTTTCCCTGCCAAAGACATTGCGAAGACACGGATGATTGTATCAGGCCATTGTTGTAACAATAAGGATTTAGACTTGAAGGTAACTAGGTGTGCATTAGGGTATCCTTCCCCATTATATTTAGTAAAGTGGGGTAACGACATCCCTGGGGGCAACAACAACATAGGAATTGTTGGGCTGATGGGATCATCCTGATAGAAATTCATGATTTGTATGGTATTAGAGCCAGCCACTTTGAGGTTCTTAACCTCCTCAGTGAGGGTCTGAATAAGTAAAAAGGCTTGATCCATACTTGGTGATGAAGAAGCCTATGCAGGAGGAGTCGGGGGTTGGATAGGAAGAGCTGTGCCAGGCAATGGGAATTGTGCAATGGTTTGGCTGATGGGCGGCGCTATAGGGGCTATCCCCATGGACAGAGCAACCTGTGGAAGCCACCACCCATCGAGTTGAGTAGAGGGATTGGCTGTCACCAGGTGTGTAGGATGGAAATTATAAGGATATTGTGGGTTTATTTGTGGGACATGCATGGTAGGTGCGGCTAAGGGTTGCACACCGTATAACGCAAATTGGTTATGTGAGATGGATGGTATCCATTGACCAGCTGTAGGCTGTTGAACAGATTGCTGCAACTAAATAGTGGTTATGATCTGTTGCCTCAGAGGCAGTGGTAATGATAGGGTTTGCACCAGATTTTGTACTGGGTGGGTTGTAGGCATGGCATGGGGTTGCACTTGGGGGATGAACTAGGGTGCGGTGGATGAAGGTACCACCGACGGAATGCTAATTACACGTGGCAACGAGGCCCCCCCCCCCCCTGTTATTTTGGGATGGTATTTGTGCTTGCAAGATGAATGATTACGTAGTGGCTTGTGGGATGATAGGAATGTGGGTTTGGGTTTTCGTGGCTGGGTTAAGATGGGCAGCTTCTCCAATGAGAGTAAATAGGGGATTTATGTATGTATGGGGGCTCACAGTATGGTATGAATCCGTGTGTTCAGACTAGGCTACGAATTCATCTTCCTCTTCTTCCCCGTTCTGAGGTTCTAGCATGGACCGTGTAGCCTGACTCCTAGCCATAACCAGTTGGGTCAAGAGTTCATGGTAATGCTCAGTCAGAGGGATAATGTTATAGGTGGTAGGGATGAAATCCTGACCCCCTTTGTGGACTAGCTCAAAATTTCATTTCGCTTCGATCTCGGCTTGGCTCAGAGCAAGCTTTGCCTGGATCTTCATGCAAATGAAATTATATTATTTAGGAGTCACAATGGTGAATATGAGATCTTTGCCTTGAAATCTTAACGAACGACGTGATGGTCCCTGAGCTCCTATAACACCAAAAGCTGATCCAGTGGTGGCGATGGGATTCATAGATGTAGCACCCGAGTCAGTTGTGGTCATGGCGGCTATGGATATTTTGTGAAATGATTTGATTTGATGAATCACAAAAGGAGTAGAAAATGATGTAGATAAATTGCAATGACGACAATGTCAACATGACAAGGAGGATCGGATTTAAGAAAAGAAAAAAAATGTGCAATTCCAAGATCTGTGCTTTGACCCGAAAACTGAGTATATTGTATACAAATTTCCAATGGAAAACTCCGCTTATCTTATGCGAAGCATACACAAAATAACAAGAAAACTGTTCAACAAGGAGTACAAAATGAAGTTTGGTCTACCTCATAAGCCAAAGATAGGATGCAAGGAAGGTCAAGCCCAGATGTCTACCGATAAACTGTTTCTAATTAATAGATCTGGCCAACCACACCATATGATCTCTTGATCTCTGATCTGTTCCCTTTGCCTTTGGTAGTCTCTGCTCAAAATTGTCAATGATAACTAATGGAGAGGACTGTATTTTTCACCAAAGGACTGATCGCTCCTACTGTCAATTCTCAAAATGTCATCTGTCTCTGCTCAAAGGTGATAACTGCCAAAATTCGAAGATGTCAGTCCTTTGTTTCTTCACCAACTGGAGTATTTATAAGTTCGAAAACATGTGGAGAAGGCATGGCCCTGATGAAACGTGTCTCGAATCTTCAAAATACCATTGACTTGACCAACTTTGTGTTGAAACTGGCTATGTCGCATCACGTTTTTGGGAAGGGGAGCAAAGTATGCTGTCGACCACTTCCGCTAAAGTTTCTTCACGATTACACACAATACGCTCATCAACGTATTGTGCGTGTGGATAGCAGATGCATATCTAGTACTGCTTTAGCTGACTTTACGCTATATTACACTTGTTTACGCTGCATCGCGTGGCAGAGTGTAATAGAGCATGGGAGTAGTTGATGCCAGCTGTTTTACGCTTATTTACACTGCAAAGCGTAATGGAGTGTAAAAATGGTCAACTTTACAATAAATTAAGCTTTTCCATGCTATGTAGTGTAATCAGCGTAAAGCAACTAGTCTGCAAAAAAGAAGAAATCAATCTACCGTGCTTCCTTTGACTCTTACTTTGCTTTTCTTGAAGCTCGTTACGCTACTGTACGTAACAGAGCATAAATTGAGCCCTGAAAAAAAGACTTAGCAGAATATGTGACAAGTCTTAAACTTTAAACTTTGTCAAAATTTCCAAAGTAAGTTACTTTCTGATATCGGTGTACGCTAAACAGTGTTACACGGAGCAACACTACGCTATGTTGCATAATGTAGCGTAAAGAGAGAAAACAAAGTAAGTTTAAAATTTGTAAAAAACTTGGATACTTAACACTGCATGCCCTTTTGCCCTACTCTGTCTTCTGGATTTCTGTCACGAACCTTTGCCCAAATTTTGAATCTTCGCCTAAGGACAATTCACAATTTCTACGATGTTTCATTGCTCAACTTTGTTAGAATTGCTCAACTTGCCAACCTGCTAATTTTTCAATCTGCCAACTCTTAGCCTCTTCTTTGCCAACATGCCAGTCCAATCCAGTTTTTACCATTGTGTGTTGGGGTATTTATAAGATTAGGATTGAGAGAAAAATGTGTTTTAGATAATGCGTGTCCTAGACCCACAAAATATTGTTGACTTGATGTATGATAATTGGGGCTTTCCACATTACGCTACACTATGCTCCGAAGCATAATGTAGCGTAATATCCCTTGCCTTTAGTGCTACAAACTATCTTATGTTTATGCTACACTGTGCTATATTACACTATGTTGTACCATATTATACTACATAGCATAATTCAGCGTAATATAATAAATTTTTAAAATTTTCAAAACTTGAAGCACTATCGCTGCACATTCTTAATTTTTTGCTAAGTCTTCCTAGGGACTATTACACTGACCTGTGTAATGTACCGTAACAAGATTTTGGCTAGAAGGAATGAAACTTGCTGAGATGCACAATACCTTCCAAATCCTTGCCTGAACCACTAGCTTTTGCAATTTCACAATGTTTCAATGACCCTTCTTGGTTGACATTTAGAGGGCTTGCCTAAAGAACGTCAACAAAGAATACAAAACATCGTAGAAGTGAAAGCACCAACATATTCATCAGCTTCTACTCATATGTCACTCTATCAAACCTATAAATGCAAAGGAGGGAGGGATAAAGAGTATAGGATGCATTTTACAGTTGCGAGGGAAGGAGGTTCAGGGAATACTCAAGCATGTGAGTAGGAAACTTTCACTAACATTTTATCAAGAATCTCTTCGCAAGTGTTTTCCTGAGAAGTTATGCTCCTGAATGATATATGAAAGGCTTTGTATGGGTGATTTGGGTGAGTTGTGTTACACCCGTATGGCCTAGATGAATTATGTTACATCCATTTTGCTTAACCCCCCTTTTTTTTATTTTTTTTGACCTTACGCTCCATGAGGCAAGTTGCGTTACACCAGTTCATGGATCTAAGAGTAATACATGTGTGAAAGACTTTCATGTATGCTCACATTTTGTACAAAAAGAGGAAGGGAATAAAGGGGATATGAGGTTAAAGGAAAGAGAAAGTGAAATAAGGTGTTTGATTGAGGGGAAGGTAGGGTCACCCTCCCAAGTAGCTAGGCTAGTTTGAGTAGCCACCTTAGAACCATGTCGACACCTCACCCATTCAGTGAATGCACTTTTGAATGACATCATTGTACCAAGTGACTTGTAAACATAACAAAAAATAGAGAACAATATTGATCATCCAAATCACCAGGGAGGTTGTTTAAACAAGTACCATCCAAAGCAAGAAGGAGAGAGTAGGCCATGGAGAAGGAACCATAGCAAGAGGTGAGTGTCCCAATGTTGATGCCACGATTCAAGAATTTTTCATCAGTAGTCAAACTTATTGTATCTAATCAACTAAGCAAAGAACTAGTCAGATGAATCTACGAAGCCAGAGTCTGATGGTAACAACGGGTGGAGGCCTCCAAGGTCATGCATGACCATAGCTTCCTTGGGGCTCAAGATGTCAAAGCTAACCCCAGGAGTTACAACTATAGAGCGACTAGAGTAGCAATATCTTTGAGGGGTTAGTAGAATGCCTTCCAGCATGTCCAAGGAATTAGTAGGATGCCAGTAGGGTAGCGAGGCTAGGTTTGTCCCAACTTCTCATCTATTCTATCTGGTAGGGATGCTGTGCAAGAATGATTACACTTTCTTGTTTCATGCTTTGTCAGTTGGTAGATTCTAGTTTCGAGTCCTGGTAGATCATTGTTGTTGGTTTTAAGTGCCAGTAGACCATGGTCCTAGTTTAGAGTCTAGGTAGACTGCAGTGTGCTAGTTTTACATCATAGTGAATGGCGAAAGAGCTGATTTATGGTCCTAGTAGACCGTGCTGTGGGTGTCAATTTTGTGTATGACATAGGGACAAGTTTTTGTTGGTTTAGCATCTTAGCAGATGAATACTGACCTTGCTAGTTTTACATCATGGTGGATGGTCAAAGAGTTTTCCAGTTTAGCATCATGGTGGATGCATGCAAGAAGTGCCAATTTTACATCATAGTAGATGATTGCTACCTTGTGTTTGTGTTGAGATGGCATCTAGATGTGATAATTCTTTAGGTACATGTGGTTCATTGGGTTCAGTAGCTCGTTTCCATTGATTTCTACTATCTTGAATGCTCCATTGTCATATGCGCTCACGATTAGAAAAAAGCCTTCTCAATTGCATAGAATTTGCCTGCTAGTTCTCGAATGGCCCTAAGAACTAAATCTCCTTTCTTCATTGGTCATTGATGTAGATTGTGCTGATGCTTCTATCTTTGCCTGTTCTGATATTTTTTGATGGTGTCAAGCATTTAGATGCGTTTCTCCTCTACTGAGTCTAAATCTCTAATCCTGGACTTGTTCTGCTAAGTTTCATTTATAACCATAAAGAGGACCTGCAGTAGTAAGGGAACCTATAATTCCAAGGGAAACACTACTTTGGATCCATAGACTAGGCTATATGGTATCCTATCTGTAGTTGTTCTGCATGTTGTATGATACACCCATATCACATAGAATATTTTTTTGTGCCATCGTTTTTTTTCCACTGAGCATATTTTTCAACAAGTTGATGACCACTTTGTTCATTACTTCTACTTGACCATTTTTTTTTAGGTAATAGGGTGAGGAGAAGGATTGCCTAATTCCAAGGTTACTGTAGAAAGATTTGGTTTTGACACTACTAAATTGTGGCCCATTGTCAGTCACAATAGTCATAGGCAGCCCAAACATGGTTACTATGTTATCTAAGATGAAATGGAAAACTTGTTGGGTTTTAATCTTCCATAGAGGGATAGCTTCAACCCACTTTGTAAAATACTCAGTGGCAATGATAATGAAGCTATGTCCTGTAGAATATTTAGGCATGATGGGGCCTATGGTGTCTAACCCCCATTGTTGGAATGACATAGTAATCTGTGTAGTGCGTAACTCGGTTGGTGACACATGTATTAAGCTTGCATAGAATTGGCATGTGTTACATGTCTTAACCTTGGCAAGGCAGTCTTTTTCCATGTATGGCCAATAGTATCCTAAACATCTAGTTTTAGTGGCCATGGCTCATGGGGCCACGTGTCCTCCACACAACCCCCATGGACCTCGCTAACTATGGTTTGTGCTTGGTCATTATTGATGCAAGTTAACAATACCCCATTGAATGAGCATCTACATAGAGTGTTATCTCCGATGATGATGTATTACCTGGCATGCTTGCAGATTGCATTGTTTTATGCAGGTGATAGCTCATGCAATGGTTTGCCATGTAGAAGGTAAGTTTTAATGTTGTCATACCATTCTGGCATTCCTACCGCATTTGCATCACTTGAATGATAGGGTCTATGCATTCCATCATTAAAGTAGGCAAGGTGCCAAACAAATATGGTGGCACGTTTAAGGCTAGCGTGGCTAATGCATCAACCACTATGTTTTCACTATGCAACACACATTGGACATTGATCGTCATAAATTGATTTAGAAGATCTTTAGCCATATCGTAGTAGGGCTACATATGCGTAGCTTTGTAGGCATAGACCCCCATGATTTGATTGATGACAAGCATCAAATCACTTCAGATTGCTAGGTGTTGAACGTTGAGTTCCATGGCTGTTAATAGTCCCCTGAGGAGACCCTCGTACTCTGTCATGTTGTTCGTATAGGGAAACGTGAGGTGATAAGCCAATGGGAAAACATTACTAGGGGAGAGCATAATGACGGTGGTAGAATTTCCACCTCTAGTGGTTGAAGCCCCATCAAAATATAATGTGGCTTCAAGGTCTGTTGATACAAGGCTTAAACTATGTACATGCTCATCCGGAAATTTTAGCTCTATTGTAGCTTGATCATTAATAGGCAATGTTGCAAGTTGGTCAGCTATAGCTTGATCCTTAGTGGATGATTGGCCAACATAATGTAAGTCAAACTTAGCTATGATAGCTTTCCAATGAGCTATCCTACTACTCTCATACAAGTTTTTTGAGATAGCTCGTAGAACATTTCTTTTGCAAATTATATTGACTTGGCTATGGAAAAGATAGTATCTACATTTCTTGAATACAAAAACCAATGCCAAATAGTTACGCTCTACTTCATTGTACCTTGTTTCATATACAAATAGAGCATGACTCAGATAATAGATAGGGGCTTCTAACCTGTCATTCCTTTTTTAGCACAATAAAGCAGCTATAAACATGTTTGAGCTTGCCACATAAACATAAAAAGGTTGATCCCTTTGTGGTGGGAAAACCATTGGTAAGTGTTTCAACTCTTTCTTTAAATTTTCAAATGCATGCTAGTAGTTATTAGTCTATTCAAAATTAACATCCTTATTAAGTAGATGTTTCGTAGGATGTAATTTATCTGTTAATTTCGAAATGAACCGCCTGATATATTGTAGTCTACCCTACAACTCATGTAGTTCCTTGAGGTTTGTAGGGGGTGTTAAATCAATGATGGCTTTAACCTTGTCGAGGTTGACTCAGATGCTAGCCTCTGATATCACAAACCCCAACATGCATCCTATTTTGACTTCAAATATGCATTTTTTTGGGTTGCGTCATACGTCATGCTTGAGACATTATTTAAAGACTAACTCTAGGTCTTCTGAGTGATCTTCTGACTTCTTAGATTTGATAGTTATCTCATCTACGTAGTCGTTCAATATCTCTAAGAGGTAACCACTAAAGATGTATGTAATGGCTCACTGATAAGTCACTCCAACATTTTTTAGCCTAAAAGATATCATAGTGTAACAGAAAGTCCCCCAGGGGGTCATGAAGGTTGTAGTTAGTTGAGGCTCTGGGTTGATACAAATTTAATTATAACCCAAAAAACCATCCATAAAGGATAGAAGTGCATGACCACCTATTGTATCAATTAGCTAGTTGATACTCGGTAATGGGAAATTGTCCTTAATCGTGGCCTTGTTCGGATCCCGAAAGTCTATGCAGATGCATATTCCTCCCATTTTCTTAGAGACAACTACAATGTTTGACACCCAATTTGAATAATCGACAATGTGAATGAAACCAGCTTAATATAACTTAGTAATTTCATTATGCACTGCCAGCGCAATTTCATGTTTAATTTTTCGTGTCTTCTGTTTAACTACATTCACGTGCAGGTCTAAAATTATGTTATGCTGTATTAGTGTCCGGCCTAAACCTGTCATGTCTTTATATGACCATGTGAATACAACAACATTATTTTGGAGCACTTACACTATGCCACTCTGCATCTGTTAGTCAAGGAGAGAACTAACCTTCAGAGTCCTACTTTCACCTTTGTGTGTAATGATAGGGATCTCATTGAGAGGATCCTCGGTGACATCACCAGCCTCCAAGTCTAAGGTTCGAGCTAGTTGTTCTAGCTAGTCTAGGGATATTTCCAATGTTTCTATGGTTGCATCACTAATGGGAGCATCAGTTCCTATTAGTGCGTGGTTGAGCTGTCTAACTATTTTCCCATACAGACCTATTAAGGCTTGGGGTTCAAGTAAATCTATGTCCATTTGCAAATTTTCCTACAAAATTTCCAAAAATGGTTGTTACATTTTTTTTTCTACCAATCTGTTGAGATGATAAGAGTTTATTTTTTATCTTAGGTTTGTGTGTTAGAGAAGCTTCCAGTTTAAGGTCTTGGCGGATCGTTACAAATATGCACAGTTTGTTGAGAAAATGGCAATTCATTTTTCCTAGGTGCTAGCATACAACCTCTGTAAATCAAGATGAAAGATGTAATGTGGCATCTCTAGCATGTCAAAACAAAGAAGTCAAAATTTTATGCAAACTGTAGTTAATGCAACCAAATTACGAGGTGATAGGCCATGCATTAGTCTAGGGTCATTTTTGGCCACGATCTATATGATATCTATGAGATTAATGCTCTAATATTCACGTTTCATGTCATACTGACACACTAGTGTTTTGGGAAAGTTTTGCATTGAATAGGCACAAAATCAGTTAGTTTCAAATATTTTGTTTATAAATCAGTGGTTCGTGCTCAAAATAGACCATAGACATTGCAAATTTGCATCTAGCTACATGCGAAAGGGAGAGGAAGTAAAGCGTAAATAGATGATTTTGGGAAGGTTGTTCAACTGTAACTATGGCACCCAAGATCAAAGGAAAGAATGTCAAATTGGCAAAGATGGATGAAGTGTAGGAGAGTCTACAGCAGGTTTCATAGGCTAGAGTTAGAGCCTGGGAGGTTACTCCACTTAACCGGTAAGTCACCTTTCATCCTCTTGCACGATTGTTATCTTTTTGAATGCGTATGTTGCGTCGAGCATTGATATATGCTTATGTAGGCTAAGCTATTGTACAAATGTAATGTATAACTAGAAAAGTCTAGGTATTGTACCCATTTGTAGCATAATTAGGATTCTATCTTTTCTTTCTCGTAATGGTTGTGTGTTATGCTGGAATAATACGTAGTGTAGCTTTTATCACTATTTTCAAGGACAAACCTTGAGCTATTGCAAGGGTTTGGGTGGTTTTGGTCATGCGTCTCCAATATAACCTACAATTTTCTATGAATCTAAAGAAACCTAATTCCATGGGATGAGTCTTTATGTTTGAATGGTTCATCTAATAATAATGCATTTTTATTGTACAGGATTATGCTAAAGCTCGTCCTAATTGCTTTGGACATCGTGCGCATTCTATGCTACTTACATATTTCCATGGCCCATGTTCCTCCTCCTCATGCTCATATAAAGGAGAAGTGGTATTGTTCCGAAGAGGTGCATAGGAGTTCTTGTAGTTTTTGCTTCGTAATTTTAGTGTAATCATTTGGTTGCATCTGCCAATCGATAAAGCCGCTACCATTCTAGAGATGCTACTGGTTGGGTCGATGCAGAGCATCTTAGTATTTCTGGTAGACGATGTGATTGAAACTATGTGTGTGCAAGACCACGAATAGAGCATGAAGGGTTTTAGGCATTTGTGTTGGATCTAGGAGATGCCCAGGTTTAACTATTATCACACGTACAATACTCTGTATGTGGCTCGTTATCTCATAACCTACTTCCAGAAGCTACCTGGCATTGTGTATTATGCAGGTGGGTAAGTCTTTGCTTTTGTTTTTTGGTGTTGCAATATTTTAACTATGGTATGAATTTATGTTAAGCATAAAGAGTTTGCCTATCTTCTATGGTGTAGATTCTTCATCAATGACAGTGGACTCTTGGGTGATAATGATACATTGTCTCTCACCGAAAAGGCCATAAGGGAATTTAATTCCATTAGCAATGTACCAGCTAGTTTCATGGGACAATTGGCATTCGAAATCCCAAAGTATCCTACCCATTATATCAAATTCTTCACCAGATGTAAAAGACTCAGATAGCTTGATAGAGAATGAACTTTGGATCCTTCTCTCACCGTCACGGACGTGCGAGAGAAAATCCCTCCATTTCCCTTGCCATTTGTGCACAGTAAATCCTGTTATGATGGTTAATTGTATAATGTTACTAGCTAGAAATGATGTATAAATTTGTCTTATTTTTGTTATATTATCTTAACTATTGTTTTATGTTTATAGTTACAGAATCATGGGAGATTACGATTATAGTGTCCGGTTGTGAGGCAAGTAGCCTCTTCTTCCGTTATGATGATATAAAGGAAATACAACATTGGCTTGCTCATAGTATGGCATTGGTTGTGTTAACCAATAACCTTTGGGAAGCTGGAATGATGGACCTATTTTTATCCATAACCCCCGATGTTACTGCAGGTGAAATGTTAACCCTAGTCAACTCCTTCAGTGAAGAATTTTTGCATCTTTGTGTATGCGTGTGTAATGTGCATGTGAATTTCAACATTGATGCTCAACTATTCACCGATCTCTTTGGCATTCCCTCTGATGGCCTTCCTATAGAGGAAAAGTCAAAGAGGAGTTCTAAGCACTAGCCGGGGATAGAGGAGTGGCTAGGGGTCAAGAAGGAGGTGAAAGGAATTCCTGTTGATAAGATCCAGTTTGAGGTGGCCAATAATATTTATCCCCTTTTTCGAGCACAAGCCTTCCCCAAGATACTCTCCCAAGGGAGAGTCCTCACCATAGAATAAACATGGGTTATGCGAGAGGTCATGGAGGAGGGAACTGAGTACAATTAGGCCAGATATTTTGTTGAAGCCCTACGTGCTGAAATGGTCAAGCTTCACAAGAAGCTTGAGAACCATTTCAACGTACATTTTTTCTTCTTCATATCTTGCTTCCAATGTTTTGCCAAATTTTTGGTAGTCTAAAGGAATGGGGTCTAGGTGTAGCAAGACCATAGTTAGATTTCCAAGCCATGGATTTTCAATGTCTTCAGCACCATTCGGTTGCAAGACCCTCTAGAAGGAATCGAGGAGTCATTGTCAGTAATGACTAAAAATATGGTGGCACCTCTAGTGTGGGGTCAAGATAGCATGGGTGGGGTGCTCCCATCTTACACTAATAATGTGTCAAGGGAGAAGCTCCTAGTGACTGAAATTGTGGATTCATTAGTGCAATGGAACAAACATCGTTTAACGAAGGAGCCTGTTGAGCTAGTAGATGGGAAAGGAAAGAAAGTACAAGTGAGGGTTTAGAGGATAATTCCATGAGCTAGTGAGTAGAGAAATGTGTCAATGGTTATGTCACGTATACACGTTCTTGCGTCGCTTATCATTTATTGTAGCAAAGTGAAATCCTGTGCTAATTGACGATGTTGTGTGATAGAGAAGTAGAATGTTGTGAAGTAGCTAACCCATAAAATAGGGGCTATAGTTTTGTGATACAGGGGAGGGGCCCCAGTATTGGAAGAGGAAGCCCCAATCAATAGAAAAAGTAATGCACAGGTTTCTATGCACAAGGAATAAGTAGCAATGGAGGATGTCAAAGTCCTTTCGGCTGGAATAGGCAAAGGTAAGTGATTTGTCACTTAGTGAGTTCAATTAATGCTAGAATGGTAAAATTTATGCTACTATTTGTGGAGGTTTTATTAGTCATCGTAATGTCTCAGTTATGTCTTCATGTTTACTCTGTGTAATAGGTCATTAGGGTGTACCCTCATCAACAATGGTGACCCGACCTTAGGGTGAACTTCCTGATGAATTCATCTTTATGGAAGGCATCATCAATGATATGATTTTTCGCTTAGAAAAAATTGATCTCGAAGCTAGTACATTAAGATCATTACATAGGGGTTATTCTATTGTGGCATTATGCTACCTAATTATGCCTAACTGCCATTTTATGTTATTAGGAGCTCACCTCAGATGGGATTCAATAGAACCTATTGACTTAGAAGCCACTGAACCCCCATCGGAAGTGACTATCTTGCCACATAACATTTATGACAAGATGCGTAAATGTGTAGTATGCTCAACTCACTCCCAATGGGAATGCCAAAGTGTCAATGAAGAACTTTGGAAGAGACTGCAAAAATTAGAGAAAGAGAAGGTGGATCTAGTTAACGAGGTTGGGGATTTTAGGTCATGGAATGAATTGTAGGCCTAGGAAATAAACAATGAGGATTGGTATACAGCTATTTTTGACTACACCCATTATTGGATGGTCCTTAGGAATAGTGTCCAAACAAGCCGTGAACTAGTTGAGAAGCAAATGCCAATGGATATCCTAGCTCAGAAAAATCAAGACTAGAAGTACTTTAGCGTGAGGGTCTATGAATGGGGGTAGATGAAAAAAGACCATAAACATGCCTATAAGTGGGAAATTTCTACCTACCATCAATCTTATAGAGATTCTCTTTGACTATTCCTCAATGTCATTGGTGCTTCTGGAGCATATGAGAAGTTTTAGGAGCAAGTGACGGTAAGTGCCTCTTCGGAAAGGGAAATGACTCTTCATTGTGGGAAGACTACTATCCCTTCCTTCTTCCCTAAACCACCCTGATGGACTCTTGTGGAGAAAGGGAAGGTCAAGGCTAGAGCTAATCTAGGAGATGGGGTTTGGTCTAAGCTTATAGAAGACAAGATTCTAAAACATCTGTGGGTTGGCCTAGAACAAATCCCTTTTGATACCGATGCAAGACCATCACAGGTAAGTTGTAGTATTATTGGTGTTTTTATCATGCCTAGTTTTTTTGGTGATGTTAATTATGCATGTCATGTCTAATGGTAGGAACGACCTAGAGAGGATCCTCAGTAGGATGAATATAATGAAAATGACGGTCCTCGTGAAGAGGGTCTGCATGAGGCAGAGCATGACAAAGATGTTCAATTCTGTGGAGAGAAACCTCATGAAGAAGAGCCTTGTAGAGAGGACCACCCTCATGAAGAGGTTCCTCATAAAAAGGGTGGCCCTTATGAAGATGATTTTCCTGAAGTAGAGGTGGAGATGTGTGATACGAGTGCTAGTGGTGACCATGGAGATACATAGTGTGGTTATATTAACCACTATTCTATTATAGTGGAACGAAGCAAAGACAATATTTTTCTAACATATTTAATGCAAACTTTGTTTTGGATTTAATGTTCTTTTTGTTTTCATATGCATAAGGCATAAATGAAATTATAGATTTTAATTTATAATAAGTTGAAACTAGTTTTAGCATGAAGTGTAAATGGAGTTGCTAGTTTAAAGTCATTGTGGGTTGCTAAGTACTTTAAGCTTAAACTGGGGCCCTAGTTATCGTAAGCGTGAAAGGTAAAATAAAAATTTTTAGTTTCAATCTGTGAAGGGATGTTAATAGTTGAAGGTCATTCTAGGCCATAACTAGTTTTAGGCCATTGTAGGTCGTAACTAGTTTTAGGCCATTTCAGGCTGTTGCAAGCATAAAGGTAAGCGTAAGAGTAATGAGGATAGATAGTGGAAGCATGAGCATAAAAAATACAAAATAATACTATGATAGGTCACACCAATGTTGTTTCTTTGTTAACTCTATAGTTGTTTCTTAATTGCCTTTAGGTTTGGCGATGCATAAGGATGGGGAGGTTTATTATTCTGTTCCTTCACACCACCATCTTCCTTCTGGAATGGTAGTTTTGCCAGAATGGTGCTATCATTAGCCACTATTTTGGCTTGTTCAAGTTTTGGAATAGGGGATTGGTCTTCGGGAATATTGATTTCCGAACCCTATTCCGTTTCTATGTTATTGACATCCTGAGGGATCATTTTGTCACCATAGATGATCACTTCCCCTCCTGCATAGGGTAGATGGATCTCCTGATGAATGTGTGATGAAACTTCCCTCAGTTGAGCTAACCAAGACCTTCCTAGGATCAAGTTGAAGCCAGGCATCTCCTCGATGACAATAAACTTTGCATCTATGGGGAATTGATCCCCTACCACAAAGTTTATGTGCACCATCCCTTTGACTTGCACTTGTGCCCCATTGAGCAACTTTAGACACGACATTGTTGTAGGGCTAATCTGATCAATTAGGCCCAATTTATCCACTATCGGATATGGAATGACATTAGCGGCCACCTTGTCATCTAGTGCACTCTCCGGATTCGGTGGCAGTCCACCCAAATGGTAATGAACATGGGTGTCATTGTCACCTGAACCTTTTCTAGGTCATCCCTAATGGATTCATTGTGAAAGGTCAACAAGGAGGGCCAATATCTTTTAGCAGTGATGGGAAGCATGATGGAATGAATTGCTTCTTCATCTACTGGCATCGCTCCTATCCACAGGTATGGACGTTAGCATGCAAACCATGGCTTCACAATGTTTTTTTGACATCATGAGTAAGTCATAAAGGCTCAATGTTGTATTTTTTTTATTTTAGAGCTTGTCTAACTTGTGTAAAGGCATCAAGGAGTTCCTGGCCATGATCTAGCTACTTATCTCCCTTTTCCTCTTCCATTCGCCCCAAGAGACGAATTTCATGGGGAAGAATGGCCTTTGGACGAGGGTTGTGTTTTCTTGGGCTAGGAGGAGATGGTTGCATTTGTGTAACTTCATCCTTTTTAGCATGTGGGGTCAAGGACATGAAAGCGAGGGGTTTAGGCATGGGAAACCCCAGTGTAAGATGGTCCTTGGCTATGTTAGCTATCATACCCCCTTCTCCTTTTCTGTTAAGTTGGGATTGAGGGTTTGACTTGGAGATTTTCCCCGACACAGGAGGGGTAGCCGATGATTTCGACACCCTAATGACAAATGGTGCCCTAGGATTAGGTGAGGGTTGGGTTGTGGATGTTCCATCATTAGGCTATCGAGCAATAGTTTGAGAGGGGGCTCAAAGGACAAAAGGTTGTCTTGGAGCACCGCTTGTCGATGCTGGTGGATCTACCATCTGGGTAAGCGAGGGGGCACTCACAACACAAAGGGCTGCTTTGATTGTGCCTGACCATCGCCCTCTGCACCTACCACATTGATAGTATACCCTGCATTATTTGCATTCAATGGGTATTTGTACACATGCATGGCCTAGTTTTTTGGGCATGCCAGACTACTGCTGTCTAGGATGCGATCACCTTGATCGATCATTCATTGAATGTCATCTTTCAATGCCTAGCATTAATCCATGTTGTGACCACACAACTGGTGGTTGTCATAGAAATGGTCCAGCCTGAAGCACTTGGGAGCTAGCGGTTCATTATGCAGAGCCAAAGAAGGGTTCTTAAGTTGCTCACAGTGGCATCTGTGATGCTTCAGAGCCTCCTTGGATACCTTCTTGTGTTGAATATGATTGGTTCCAAGTAGTTGCTTTAGAAGTTTTGAGGACTTTACGGGCAGGGCCATCTACTTCAAGCGATCTTTACACTCAAAGTTTGGCCTTGGCTGTGAAGGTGCCTCAAGGGCTAGTGTTTCCTAGTTGGTGGTGCTCATGCTAGCCATGGGCTCAGTAGACATCATAGGTTTCCTTTTATTATTGTTTTTCTTCTTGGCACCTTCAGCTAGGGTAGCTACTATTATCATTGCAACCTTGCCCTTGTCCTTGTCTTTGCCTTTGTTATGGGTGTTCTTATAGGCCACATATGCCAGGTATTTGTTAGTCTCTTCCACATCTTGAATGCTCTTAGTTTGGGTAAAGGCTTGGCTAAGGGAGAGAGGATTGAGGTAGTACAAATTTGACTTAATGAAGTCATTAACTGCCCCCTTGAAAATGGCTAGTAGATGAGCCTCTACGATGCATTCAAAAATTTCATTCAAGGTTGCACTCCAATGCTGTATAAACCTTTGGACTAGATCTAGTGAATCTTGCTTGACTCCTATAAGCTGGTCCAATGTGACTTCAGGTTTTAGGTTGTATTTCAAATGCATCACAAATTGAGTCAGCAGCTCTTCCAATGTTGAGATGGAAGAGCGTGGAAGTGCCTGATACTAGTCCAAAGCCTTACTCGTCAAGGACATAGAAAATACATGGATTATAGTATGCAACCATTGTTGCAATAATAAGGACTCTGATCTAAAGGTGACTAGGTGGGTGTTGGAATCACCCTCCCCATTGTATTTCATAAAATGGGGGAGGGCCATCCTAAGAGGCAAAGTCATAATAGGGACTGCTGGGCTAATAGGATCATCATGGTAGAAATCCATGACTTGTATCATGTCAAAACCAGCAGCCTTGAGATGCTTGACCACCTCAGTAAGGGTCTGAATAAGCCCGAAGGCTTGACCTAGACCTGTAGAAAGGGATCTTCTTTGCTAAATGGTGGGGGGAGCCACATTGGGGGGAGGGGACAAAATAGAGGTAGTGGCTTGGCTTATGTGCGATGGAATTAGGATTGTCCAGATAGACGGTGCCTCTTTTATCATCCACCACCTAGTAGGTGGTGTGGAAGGGGTGAAAACTATTGGTTGTGCCATGGAATATGCTGTTTGCATGATTGGGGGTATAGGTAATAACCCTGTAGTAGGACTTAATGCCTGTTGGAACTTGATGCAGATTATGGTAAATGTGGGACATCTGTGTAGCTTGCACCACCAAGGATGATGTATTTGGAGCCCACCACGTAGTAGTTGTAGGTCTCGCCATGTGAGCTGAGCTATACGAAGGTGCTATGTGTAACTATGAAGTAGGAACTGCATGTACATATGGTGACATAGGTGTGGGTATATGATGAGATGGATTAGCTAGCTATGGTGGAGGTATGGTTTGCAAAGGAACATAATCCAACAAGGTAACTAAAGAGAAAATGTGCAGTTGGGGTGAATGTGGGATGTCGTTAACCCTAGGTGTGACCAAAGGAGTAGTGACCATGAACAATCGGTTCACTCAGGACGTCGTAGAGGGAGGGGCCGTAGGGAAGCTAGCATGAGTACCTCCCTCAAAGTGGGAATCCAGATCCTCTTGCGCATGATGGAGTGCTCCCTCCCAGAACAACTCCTCTCATTGTTTTATTTTCATATTAGCCATCAAAAATTGATCTAAGATCTAGTGTTGATGGTCTATCAGAGGTATAATTTTGTTAGGTGAAGGGATAAATTCCTTCCCATTGCAATAGATGAACTCGTATTCACGTTTTTCCTCGAGTTCTTGGGGGTACATGGGTAGATCCACCGCAAGTTTTTCATAGAGGAAATTGTAATGTTCCTTGCACTGAGCTTGTCCCTCAGGTTCTTTGTTCTAGTGCATGAGGGATTGGCGTGGTTGGACCAGACTAATTGGTATTTCAACCATAGGAGGCATAACTTGCATAGTCCAAGGATTCTCGAGGTTAGTAGTTTCAATAACGGTAGTTGATGCAGCCATTCTCTACACAACTTGAGAGTAATGACAACAAGGTTAAAAGTCATAGTAGCAAAGGATCACAAGGACAAAGATGAGGTATGGTGAGAATGGGCTTTCTACCCTGTAGGATTCCAAAGGAATTGTCGAAGCGACCGATCTGCACCACAATCTTGTAAACAACCATGAAGGTATTAGGTTTATGTTAGTTGAGAATGGGTATAGATAGCTCACAAGGTTAACTGTAAGAGGTGGATTATAGGTTCAAGCCCTCCTTCTAGCACCAAAAAACTCTAATGACAAAAAATGTTGGTTGCTGGAAACACCAAGAGAATTTCCGTGCACACAGTTTTAACCCTGGATCCAAGTGAGGGCCGTTCTAGAGAAATGAATTCAGGGTGCCCTGAATGGTCTTGTCGATCAGACAGGGACTTACTTAATTAGTAAACTTATCAACAATTGTATAATGAGGAAATAATTTGATGCAGAAATATATTATCTATTAAAAAAATAAGAGAGATTTGTTATCAGATCGAACTTTGAAGATAATGAAAACGATGCAAAACAATCGTAAAAATTTGATGTAAACAAAGCACAATGGGTTTGAGTTTTCAACATGCATGATCCCAAGATCCAAGATCTACTTTATGAATATAAACTAAATAATACAATAGGGTATACAAAGAATACTTCAGTCGGGACGAAGTATCTGTTACAAATAGGAAGCTACCTAGAGATTAAACAAGAAAATGTCAATCTACCTTGTTTACTAGCCAAATTTGGACACGAGGGAGTTAGGCTCAAAGCAATGTGCTTGCTACCTTAGAATCTCTAGTCAATAAACTTTTCTCTGTTACTGTTAGTATTTTTCTGTTGCTAATGTCCTTCTTAGCTCTGTTAGAATTACTCAACTTGCCAACCTGCTAATTTGTCAATCTACCAACTCTTTGCCTCTTCTTTTCCAACTTGCTTGTCCAACTACCTTTTTAGCATTGTGTGCTGGAGTATTTATAAGATTAGGATCAAAAGAAAAATGTAATTTAAATGATGCATGTCCCAGACCCACAAAATATCATTGACTTGATGTATGATAGCTAGGGCTTACCACATTACGCTACACTATGCTCCAAAGCGTAACGTAGCATAATCTCCCTTGCCTTTAGTGCTACAAACTGTCTTATGTTTATGCTGCGCTATGCTATATTACATTGCATTTCACCATATTATGTTACGTAGCGTAATTTAGCATAATATAACGAATTTTTGAAATTTCTGAAATTTCAAGCATTGTTGCTACGCATTCTTAATTTTTTGCTAAGTCTTCCTGGGGACTATTACGCTGACCTGCGTAATGTAGCGTAACAAGATTTTGGCTAGAAGGAATGAAAATTGTTGAGATGCACTATACCTTGCACATCCTTGTCTAAACCTCTAAATTTAGATGAACCCTTTAGCTTTTGCAATTTCATGATGTTTCAAGTGTGATTGTCAGGTACCTAGGAAGCATCAAGTTTTTTTCTTTTCTTGTGCCTTGGGCAATGTGAATACAAATTTCTCCAGGTAGCATGATTTGTAGGTTCCCAGCATGAGCTAGAATGTAGAAAACTAGCATGAGTGCTAGGGAAAGATGACATGGTCTTGCTGGGACAGTCCCAGCATGAGCCACTTGGCAAAAAGCCATAGTGTGAGCCACTTGGCAACTGCAGCATGAGTTGTAAAAGCAAACCCCAGCATGAGCATGGCTAAACATCAGCCTCAATGGCATTATCGAGGGGAAGGGAAGTGTTGAGCATGACCACTAGGGTCTCTGGTAACGTAAGCATAGGGTTTTCTAGGTAGTGTTAGATGTAGGATTCCAGGGCAAGTTGTAGGTTCCCAACGTAAGTGTGCGAGTTCCAGCCTGAGCTGGAATGTAGGAACCTAGCATGAGTTTGATACTAGTGTAGTTCCTAGTGTAAGCTGCCAAATATGCCTAGCATGAGCTAAAATGTGAAGATGTGCATTGTTTGTTAGTATGCCCATTACTTGCTGGTTTCATGTTTATACCATTTATTTTTTTCCTGAGTCGGATGATTTAAACCTTGATTTAGTGAATGTTTATGTTCTATACTTTTGTGTGGATTTATTGTGAAATGGATTTCAATGTATCCCAGTGAACATCAGATACACTAAATAGATATTGGTGTCCTTGTCTCATGGGGTGAAGTTGTGTATTTAAAGTATTTATTTATGTGATTTTCAGAATATGTGATTTTGGCCTATTATTAGCACTTAGATTCTTCACTTACCTAATTTTTTTGGCCATATGTAGGGGACCTAAACCTTCTATTCTCATAGTTGAGCTTGTTGGCACACTTTCTTAGTTTGGCCCCTTTGGACTGGACACACCTCCCTATGACATGCGCATCTGTCCCCATGTGATATGGTTCCACCCTGGTGTCAGTTCATTTTTTTCATTCATCCTACAAAATTATAGTGTGGTTATATGGTCTCACCTGAGTGAACAGTTGGCTCATGATATCATCGAGACCATGCTACCCAAGTCTACATAAGGCATGCTTTCCTTTATCACTAATATCGATGAGGGACTTTTTAAGTTTGGGGGAGGCCTTACTGAGGGTCCTCGATCTACTTTTCCCTTAACTCATGCCTGGGAGCTACCTACTTGTGCTCATTACAATAGCAGAAAGACACTTTTCTTAGCCTTCTGTGTATATACTCTATTTCAAAACCCACCTAGGATAGTATATAGAGTGGACAAGTATGATCCTTTATGCCTTACCTTATTTTTTGATTTCTTTTTAAATTTTTATGTCATCATCAAAATATAAATGTTGTTTTTCTATGCAATCCTCTCTTTGATGAACATGTAATGCGTGATGGTGATGGTAGGCTTGCCTTAGCATGCATAGTGCTAGAGATATTCATGGAAGGCCCCATTCTTCATGTCGCGGTACTGGATCAGACAAAGGTGGCTAGTGTTGACTACCATAGGTAGTTTTGAAGAGCCTTTGAGCACTGCCAAGTTCATGGTTGGTTACATGAGGATTGGTTTTCTAATGGGTCTATTTTCCCTCAAAGAACTAATCTTGCACCTATCCCACCTATTCCATTTACTGATGGTAAATGACCACACTCTAGACATCATTTTCTTTCTTGTTGCATCATCTTGTACTATTTTTTTAACTCATCGCTCTATGTTTTTTTTATAGCAACTATCCCTTCCAAAGAAGTTACTATTATAACAGGGCATACTAAGTCCACCCTTTTTATTAAATATGGGGAGGTAGAGCAATCTCAACAATGGTTGTAGAAGAGAGCTTTTGATTTGATCATCAGTCGCCTTACTCAGGTAGGTCTGATGGACTTGTTCATAGCTTTGACTCCTAGTATTTTGGTCACTAAGATGATTACTATTATTGATTCTTTCAATGATGATGCTTCCCATTTTAGCATGCAAGTTCAAGGAGTCAAGGTATCTTTCCACCTAACCACTACCCATGGATGGTGCTAGGGTGACTATAGATAAAGCAACTAAAGAGGGCTAGGTCATAAGAGAGCTTGAGGAGTGGTTAGGTGTGTCTCATGGTCCTAAGGGCTTTGCCATGTGAGATGATACCTGATCAACGAAGATGAATTTCCTGTATCCTCTCTTCTGGGCATGGGCATTCCTCAAATGTCTTTATTAAGGTAGAAACCTTAGGATCAAGTCTGCATGTGTCATGCATGCAGTTTTAGAGATAGGCATGCACTACAATTAGGTATAATTTCTCGGATCTAGTTTTCATGGGGAGATTTTCAAGTTACATTCAAACATCCATGATAAATCTCATTTTACATTTGCTTTCTTCATGAGGTACCTACATAGGTTTGGTGAGTTTCTAGTAGTTTATGATGATAGCTACTATATTTTGAGGGATTCTTCACAATTGTCCCATCCTTGGATTCACCATTTTTTTAGCACCATTAGATCCCAAGATCCACCAAAAGACATTGAGAAATTAGTATCAGTTACTAGTGGAGGTGCATCCATCCATTCCCATCATTCCCATGATAGCTTTGGATTGGAACTATTGAGGCTAGGCATGTCTGTTAAAATAGCTGAATGTTTGATTGGTAGGACTATTGGGAATTCTAAGATGAAGGTGAAGAGGAATGAATTCTGAAGGGAGCCTGCTCCAAATGTGATACCACCAAGAGAAAAGAAGATTTGGTTTGTACTGCCAGTGGAGGGTAAGTAGCTTACTTTATTGTTATGTATTTATTATTATTATTATTATTTTTGTTGTTTCTAGCATATGCATTATATATACTATGTTATACTAACTCTAAGATTATGGAATTATTAGAGGAAATTCCTGAGGGAGAGAGAGAGGCTTTGATCCCGATGGTTGATCTTGAAGTGGTTGTCATAGGGTCAGAGGAAAAGGTGAAGGAAAGAGAAGAAATGATCAAAGAACCTCCCACCTCTCAAGAGGAAGATGCGACAAACATCATGGGTAAAAAGCTTTTGGAGGCTTTGGATGCACTTAAGCATTCTAGTGATGAAAAAGGTGTCTTCGATGGCTTCTTCAATGGATCTTTGCAACTAGGTGATCTACCCAAGCTAAATAGAAAAGGGATTTTTGGTATGTTCCTTTTATCTAAATCCATGTTTTTGTACCCTTTAATTTTCATGTGTTGTTCTTTATTACCTTGATTATCTTTAGCATCGGAGGTAGATGCTAAGATTTCTGAAGCACAAACATCTCAAGTAGAGGTGTGAAGATCATAGGTTCTAGTCGAGGTGACTTCCCCTACTTGTCCTACATCAACTGACCAACTAAGACCATGCCCTAAGAAGCCTTGTAAAATAGACTTTGTTAAAGGAATCGTTAATGATATGGTCACTCACCTACAAAAGGCCCATCCAAATAGGTATGTGTGTCTTATGTATTCTGCTAAGTGTCTAGGTTTATTGTGTTTCTTTGCACTCATTATTAATTATAGCTAATTCATATGTGTTGTACTTACACTTGTACATGCCAAGCTCTAGTGGGATCCTTCTGAAGCTACTCATATTGATGCTCTTCCTAAATTGCTAGGGAGTATTGAGCAAGTCCTTAGAAATGTGTATGATGTAGTTTCTGGGTGCATTGTATAGAATGGAAAGTTGCTTTGGACTTGTAGGTCTTTGGTTGAGTATCTATGGGATGAGATGCATTTATTGAAGGAAGCACTAGCAAAGGAGAGAGTGAAGAAAAGGAATCTCCAATCCCATTATGATCTTTTTGCTGCTAGACTATTTGTTGATAGCACTTACTGCACATCTGAAACTATCTATGCACGTTACTTGATAGTTTTGAACAACAAAGTGCAAGAGACACGCGATTTAGGAAAACAAAGAGCACAACTGGATTTCCTAAATAGGAAATGTCACGATTAGAAGTCTTTTGTTACAAAGGTGCAAAAATGGGTCCAAGACCAAAAGGACCACAAGCATCAATATAAGAAATGGTTAAAGGAAGAGTCAGTTGAACATTGTCAGATGGAGATGTTCATTGATGGGTTAGGCTTGTGTCCTACTTATGACAGGTTCACCGAGTGTATCAAGGTGGAGAGATCTCTCAAGAGGACCATTGCTACCACCTCTAGGAAGGCTTCAATAGGCATGTTCTCTCTTGAGCGTCCTACTTGGACATCGTTGGACGAAGGTAAATCCTTGGATAGTGTTGATGTAGGACTAGGTGAGGATTGGGAAAATGTGCCTGAGGAAGAGATTCTACAACATTTGGAGGCCAACTTAGGGCCCTCCTCACTTTTGAGTGTTTTATTGTGGCATTTATTTTTGTATCATTTTGTTGTTTTCATTGTTAGTGTTACTATTTTTCTTAGTTTTGCATTTACAATTTTCTTTACTACTCTTACCTGTTTCTTTTTTTTGTTTTCTATTTTCTACCGTGTTATAGGGACATGTTAATGATGGAGCTAGCCCTAGTTGAGTGAGAGTAGATGATGAAGAGGATCTTAAGGACAAGCCCCCTCCATGAGCTTATTGTTAATCGAACTTTATCTATCAAGTGTTTTGGATTTTTGGATGTTTGATGGAAATATATTGTTGGCAAGTGTAATAACATGGATCTAATTATGGTATAACATGTTGGAATTTTATTGCCATGTTGATGTATCTTTTTTTATGTTTTCTCTTTTTATTTTTTTTCTCAAGTATTATTGTGAACATATGCATGTAGCTAAATGTAAAATGAGGGAACAAAACATAAATCAAGTAATGAGAAGGCATGAATTAAAATTGTGACTTGTAACTTGTAATCTGAAAATTCACATAACATAATAAGAATTTGGGAACTTGTAATGTGTTGGCTCTAGTTTAAAGCCATTTCAGGCCATGTACATCAGTTTAAAGTCATGATGGACTATCACATCTATTGTCAAAGAAAGAAGAATTACAAGTTTTAGGCCATAATGTGCCAAAAGAAGTAACAATTTTAGAAAGCTTTAAAAGGAACGGACCATTTTTGACCATGGCTAGTCTAATGTCATTGCAAATGTTCCTTGGTAGTTTAACATTGTATGAGACAATTGGTATTTTAACATCATTTAGGACATCTAGTGATTTGTTCTAGTTTAACACGTGGGGTTGGGCATGTAGGTATGATCTTATATTCATCTTCCCCTTCACTAGTGATGTCAAAGGGTAATTCTAAGCAAGAGACATTAGTAGGAATGGCTCCTATGTTTGTATTATCTGGTGCTTTCTCAATTTTAGTAGGATTGTGAGTTAACGTTGGGTTCATGTCTTGAATTATGCTCATAGTTTCTTTCTTAGGCTTAACAAACTCAATTTTTGACTCTTGATCCACTCCAGGGTGTGAGAAAGTGAGCAATACTATTGTATCCCCATGTATGATGATTTCACTACCCTCATAAGGTAGGTGGATCTCCTGATGGATTGTTGAGGATATAGCTCTTTGTTGAGCTAACCAAGGTCATCCTAGAATCAGATTAAACCTTGGCATTTCAGCAACCACTACAAACTCAGTCGACGTGGGGAATTGGTCCCCAGCTATGAAATCCAAGGTAACCATACCTTTCACCCTAATATGGGAGCCACTGCAGGATTTTAGGAAAGAAGTTTTCATGGGTTGTATTTGTTCAGTAAATCCCAATTTTTTGATCAAGGGAAAAGGTATTACATTTATTGCCACACAGTCATCAACATGCATGCTATGTATCTTGAAATGATTGACCCATATCATTATGAACATAGGGGTTGTGGTAACTTCTGTTGTTTTCGCATCTAGCTTAATTCCATTAGCATGAAACTTTAGGTATGTGATCTTTAGTTCCTGAGTTTTCGAGGAAAATACTACATAAATGGATGGCTCATCTATATGGAGGTCCTCACTAATAGGAATTGAAGTTATCATCTACATGAGAGCTTCCCGATGTACTGGTGAAGTCATTACTAGGTCATACAGACTTAAAGAAGTATTATTTTGTTTCAAGGCTTGTGTGACCTGGGCCAATGCGCTTGCTAGGTCTTTACCATTTAGGACACCCTTGTCTATAGATATTTGATCCATTTGACCCAGCATTCATATTTCTCATGGAGGAATTTTTACATTGGTAACTAAGGATGCTGGGTTCGAGACACAACCTGTGACATTATCCTCACTTTAATAACTCATACTAGACTCATTAATGGGTGGTCCCATAGGAAAAACATTTAGTGGTGTGGGTTTTGGTGGTCCTAATTTGTGCTCATAGGTTTCTCTTTCTAGGTGCTCTCTTGTTAGCCTATTAGCAAGACGTTCTCACAGAGGTCATGGAGGAGCGGAGGTGGGTTATGTGTCAGGGTGTTTTGGCACTTGAATCATGAAGGGAATGGGTCAATTTTTAAATGGTGCAATTTTTGCTACAATGGAAGGAGGTATGTGGATGAAAAATGGTTTCTGTGGTGCAGGGGATTTGCATATGATGAAAGGGATTTGAGGAGATATTGGGGTAGGTGTGTTTTCTAATGTTCTACAAATCACAAAAGGTTTTCATAAGTTGTCCTATCTATTTTCCACATGGATAGTATTAATCACATATGGTGCATCGTTAGTATTGAGAGGATCCTTGTAGACTCCCATGGGTTGGTTTTGGGGTCTTAACGGGTTTTCCTCATCCAACACTACTTCACCCTTTGCATTGTATATCCTATTTCAAGGTGAAATAGTAATCAGTCCCATGACAAAAACATTGGTGATATTCACAAAAACTATGTAATCTAAAGCCTCTTGGAATGGGGGGTTCATTAGCTGTTGCTAAGGCTGGGTTCTTAGCCAACTCATAGAATTGATCATGTTTTTGAGACATTGTCAAGGCTTCATAGGCAAGTGTGTATATTGAGCGAGGTCTTTTCTTTCGAATGTATAGGCATGACCCATGTTGGTGTTTCTATTTGAGGAAGTTTTAGGTATGGGCGTTGGTGTGTTTCTTTCATGGCCATTTGGGGTGGTGGATTGTTTTCCATTTTTTCCTAGATGGTTAGGTCAGGTTGTCTCTACTACCATTGCTACCATCATTTTGGATTTATCTTTCCTTGTATGTTGGCTCCTAAAGGTCCAATAAGCTGCGTCATTGCTTGTTTGTGCTGCCTCTTCTATGTCCTTAATTTGCACAAATCCTTGGCTTAAGATATGGGCTTTCAAATAATAAAGTTTTGTTTTAATAAAGTGATTCACAACCACTTTAATGATGGTAAGTAGATATGTTTCAGGGATGGGCTTGTGAAGTTTGTTCACGGCTATCCTCCACCTTTGGATAAATTTCTATGTTGGCTCTAGTGGTGCTTGTTTAATCTAAATCAAGCTATCGAATGTAGCTTTAGGATTTAGATTATATTTGAAATAGATGACAAACTAGTGCAACAAGTCCTCTAGAAGAGATATGGAGCTACGGGATAAAGCTCGGTACTAGTCCAAGGCTTTTCCCATTAAGGACATAACAAACACATGTAGAATTACATGAGGCCATGCCTAAAGTAATAGACATTTTATTCAAAATGTTACTAGGTGAGCATTTGGATCTCCCTCTCCATTGTACTTGGTTAGCTAGGGTAATGAAACTCCTTTTGGCAAGGTTAATGGGGAAACTGAGGAGTCAATTGGATTATCTTGGTAGAAATATAGAACCTTGACTTCCTTGGTGTTTACAATTTTGAGGTGCTTTAATTCTTCTGCTAAAGAGTGCATCATTATTTTTGTGTCTACCCACTCTTGGGTGGTAGGTAGACTAGTGGGTTGAGTTGGTGGTGGTTGAAAAAGATTCAACTGTTGCATCATTTATGAAAAGAGAGATTGTTGGACTATCATTTGTTGTGGTGGGATGACATTTAGGGCAGAGACTAGGGGGTGTGGTATGCTATAGTATGTAGAAAGGTTTTGTTGTACAGCTAGTGGAACCCACTGCCTAGCCACAGGTTGTGATGTGACACCTTGAACATGTTTGGTTGAAGTAATCAATGGTGCTCCATGAATTTGCACTTGAGGTATGTAATGGGTGGATGTGGAAGCTAGTATAATCGATGGCATCCCAATTACTTGAGGTTGAAAGGTCAATCTTGCATTAGTTTGGGGAGGAGGTTGTTGGGACTATATTTGTGGAGGTATGATGGGAGTGGATGTATCTAATTGAATGTTGAGCCTTGAGAAGATGGGAATGGAGGTGGGTGTTTCCTATAAAGAAACGGGTTTGTGTTGGCATGGGAAGTAACAGTATGATATGAATTTCCATGCTCAGATTGGGCTACGAAGTCATCCTCCTCATCTACACTCTAAGGATCTATTGAAGATGGCTATAATGCTTGGCTTCTTACCATGAGAAGCTAGGATATGAGTTTATGATGGTATTTGGAAAGAGGGATTATATCAAATGTTGAGGGGATAAAATCATGAGCTCCTTTGTAAATAAGTTCATAGTGTCACTTTGCTTCCCTCTCTACACGATCGATGGACAAGTTGGCTTGGATCTTCATATAGATGAAGTTATACTATTTAGGTGTAAGAGTTGCATAGGTAGGGTCTTTTCCTTGTAGCCTGAGTGACTAGTGCATAGGTCCTTGGGGATTTCTCTATTCAATAATAGTTATGGGTTTTGTAGCAGTCATAGGGTTCAAGGTTTCATCCACAAAGTTAGAGATTGACAATGTCACTGGGTTAATTTGGGAGGATTCCATAGTGAGTGTGAATAAACTAGGCTAGATGGGTTGAACATGAGTAACTGTAGCATGAGTTAACTGTAGCGTGATTGACTAACGGTGTGAGTATCTACAATGTGAATTAACTGTAGCATGACTAACTAACATCATGAGTAGCTACAACATGAGTTAATTACAGTATGACTAACATCTTGAGTAACTGCAATGTGAGTTAACTACAACGTGAGGTATTTGGGGATAGGGTGGGTAAGTCAAGTTGATGTATGTAAGCTAGTTGGACAAGTTGGGCTTTAGTTTCAGCACTTCATCTATGTGATGTTTGGATAGGTAGCATGGTCAACATTTTGATGGATAGTGAACAAGTCAGCCCTCCTTCTAGCAACAATTTACTGTATTGATCTAAATCATCAATGTAAGGATGAAAGGACAAAATAGACATCGAAAGATCATTGAACAAACATAGCTAACTCTACCTTTGCGTGAGGGAAAGTTGAAAAAGAAAAGGAAGGTAGAGTGCCTTGGATGGTCTACACACAAATCAACTAAGGACTTCCCCAAGCGTAAACTATGGCTTCCACTGGGGTTATCATAACTAATATTTTAAAATGTAAACAATGACGTAAAAAATGCAAATAGATCATACATAGAATAATATTGAAGAAAAAATGTTAACTAAATGTAAAATAGAGTAAAAAAAATAATGGCTAGCAAAATGAACTATATTGTTTTACTTAGAAAGGGTGTGCACCAATCAAAGTGTAGCTACACATGTAGATGGTAGGTCAAGCGCCAAGCCCTAGGGTGATGTGTTTAAAAAATGATCAGATGCTAAGTTTTTTTGAGCATACAAAGTAGCTAGTAAGTGTTTTCTAAGCTATCAACCTTCAAAATTTCCAACCCTGTTTATGTGAATTAATAGGGTATTTATAGGGTTTGGCTAGGTTTGGGCACAAAATTTATGGATGGAATCAATGGCTAAGAGATGAGAGGAAAATGGATCATGTGACATGTTTCCAATGGATAGTTGTATGTGAGTTGAACATGCACAGGCAAGCTATGTTTTGACTAGATGCATTGCATCTTATAGCATGTGTTTAACTTACTTAAGCTAGCTTATGCTCATGGAAGCACATACAATTTTGGAGTGTATGAGCTTGACGAGATCACAAATGATGAAAATCTACAATGAGGATGATAATGTACAACAAGTGAAATTGACTCTGGCTTGCTTGAATCTTCTCGATCTTTGAATTGACTACTACAAGATGTCAATTTAGGTGGCATTGTGGTTGTTTGAGGTGTCTTTTTTTGATTAGGACTTTCAGCGTGAGTTGATTTTGTCCTGGCATGTCCTTAGCATACTCATGCTGTACTCACGCTGCTAGTGTGACCTCAGCATGAGTGAGCCTAAATGATGTATTTCCCTCCAAATTTTGATTTTGAATCCTATTTTTTAAGTGCAACTGCTATCTGACTGTGTGGATGACCTTAGGAATGACCTGAAAATCAAAAATTGAGTTGGATGTATCCTATTTTGAACCACTTTTGGTAGCTCATGGTAGACTCACACTGCCAGTGTGAGTGTAGCATGACCATAGTGTGACCTACAAGAATGTGCAATTTTTTGGACTTGAAATATAGAATTCTGGAGGTTGAAGTCTGAAGGTATCAACAGTGAATCTTGTGGATGACTTTAACCTTGGAAATTTGATCATTTTGACTCAGTTTTGGGCTCTGAAAGTTACTCACGCTGCACTCATGCTAGCAGCATGACCTTAGCGTGATTGACAGTGTGAGTGTGAAAATGTGAACAATTTGTCTTCAAATTTGAATTACTTGATGCTAAAGCTAGGAGTGGTTACTAGTGGCCCTTGAGGATGGCTGACATCCTCAAATTTGAACCATTTTTTACTTGATTTTGAAGATGTTGGAGTTACTTATGCTGAGGGCAAGCTAGCTTGACATCGTGAGTAAGTTGAGCATGAGTTGCATGCCTTAGTCAAATTTTTCCTCCCAAAACTTCGAAAGGGATTGAGTCATTCTCATTTCAAAGTGTTAGGCCAAAATTAGTGGTGTTTCACTTTGCATGTTACCAGGCTTGTAATTGATATGAATGGCCTTCATGGTCATGAGGGAGCATTGGCATTGGCCCAAATAGCTTTGCAACAGTTCCCTTCTGCTGAGAACATATGCGTTAACATCATAGAATATCTTACGGTTGATTTTAGAACCTATCCAAAAAAGTACACCAAGTTCTATTTGAAATGCCAAGAACTTGGATGGCTGAATGGTGAATGGGCATCCTATCGACCGCTTACCATAGAAGATGTCCCAGTGGAAATCCCACCATTTTCCATGCCATTTAGACTCAGTGTGTTAAATTATGCATTTTTTAATGTATTCAAGTGATTGATTTTGATTTTTCTTTTTTCTAATTTTGTTGTTGATTATTGCAGTAGAAAGAGAATCCCAAGAGGTTATAGTAATCACCTCTGGACATGATGAAACTAACCTTTTCTTCATATATGGGGAGGTCGATGAGACACAACATTGGCTATGAAATGGAGCCCTGGCCACCCTTGTTGAGAACATTTAGGAGGTTGGGCTTATGGATTTATTCCTAGCAATAAATCCAAGTGTTGAAACTGTAAAAATGCTTTCCCTAGTTGATTCATTTTCCAAAAAGGCTAACTACTTCTACACACAGGTTCATAATGTGTAGGTGGTGTTTGAGATTGATGACAGCCTTTTTGTTGATCTCTTTAGTGTTCCCTATGATGGTCTACCTATAAGAGATAAGAATAGCAAGGATGTCAACCATTAGAGGGATATAGAAGAATGGATGTGGACGAGCAAGGTCATAAAGTGGATTTATATCCATAAGGTCAGGCTAGGGGTAGCCCAAAAGGTTTACCCTATCTTTCAGGCTCATGCGTTCCCCAAGCTACTCTCCCAAGGGAAAATTATTGGAGTAGAGCAAGCTTGGATCATGAGAGATGTCATGGAAGAAGGGACCCACTATAATTGGATCAAGTATCTCTTCGAAGGCTTGTGGGCTGAAATGGTCAAGCTTCATGAGAAGCTTGATGCCTATTTCAACGTACATTTTACCTTCTTCATACCCTGCCTATGATGGTTCACAGAATTCTTGATGGTCCATGAGAATGGTATCTAGGTGTAGTGGGATTACACCTAGATATCCAAATTGTGGATTTTTGTAAAGTGTTCTACACCACGTGATCCCAATACCCCCTAAAAGCTATTGGGAAATCTCTTTCAATAATGATGAGGGATTGGGTGGGATGTCCTTTCTGTGCCCCAGATAGCATTGGTGAGAAACCTCTTACTAACACAATCAATGTGCTAAGGATGGCACATATTATTGTAGATATGGTGAAAACCAAGTTGCAATGAAAAATGTCTCATTTAATGGAAGAACCTTCCCACATTAATGAACAAAGAGGTAGAAAGTTACAAATCAAGGTTTGTAAAGTGCAGTCCATAGTTGATAAGTATGTTCAATTACCTCATCAGTTACACCAGTCCTTTTGAGTTAGTCTAGCCTGCTTACTTTAGATGTGTTTAACAAAAGAAGAAGAAGAAGTGTTGGTCCCTGAAGCAAGGGCCTCTACTATAGAAGAATAAGAGGCCATGGATATAGAGGAGGAGGCCCTTGCCATAGAGAAAGTTGCCCCTGCTACTAATTATCCTTTTACAGAGTGTGCCCCAGAACCTAAGGGGCATATGATAGTGGAAGATGTTGCTACGCTATTGAGTCAACTAGAAGGGTAAGGGCTACATTTTGACGCTGATGAGTTTGATCATTTGCTTGATAGTGTGTTGATGGATGATCCTCCCACTCTCACCCCTAAAGGTTTGCTAGGTAGGAAATTTGTAGCATTGTTTATTCTATTTATCAATTTTTTTTCCTCCTCTTTTTTATTCTAACATGTCTTGTTTCATAGCGGACACTAGTATTAAGGCCCCTAATTCTTCATCTTTGATCTGCCTCCAACCATGGACCGAGACTCTAGACAAATTTACCTTTATAGAGGGGGTGGTTGACAACATGATAGACTAACTAAGGTAGGTTGAGCCTAAAATAAGTGTGTTCAAATTATAATGTTGGGCTCTCTAATTTATTTCATCATTTCCATCATCCTATGACTAATGATTTTTTATGTGTGATTAACACCTTCTCATCTTAAATGGCACCCCAGCTAGGTGGTTGAGGTAGACACAATGCCTGTACTCCCACTAGAGGTGACTGAGGTACCTCATGATGTATATGAGAAATTAAGAAAATGTGTGCTCTACTCAGCACGATCGTTGTGGGAATGTAGGCATATCAACAAGGACCTTTGGAAGCAGGTCTAGAAACTAGAGAAGGAGAAAGCTTGCCAAGTAGTTAAGTTGGAGGACCTATGGTCACGAAATGGATTTTTATTAGCTCACGATGCTCCTAAAAGTAGTTGGCACATGGATATGATTGATTACACAAGGTATTGGTTAGTTGTATGTAATAAGAACAAGGCCACTTGTGAGATCATTGAGCAATGCTTGCAAATGGACTTATTGGCCCAAGAAAACCAAGATTGAAAGGACTAGAGTGCCAAAGTGTATGAATGGGTCCAAGCACAAAAGAACCATAAGTACATGTACAAAGTGGAACATGCTACCTACCATTGGAAATATCAGGATGCCTTCATTGAGTTGCATACCCACAAGTTATTTCTTGATGTGATTAGTGTTGCTAAGGCTTATGAAAAGTTTATGCAATAGGTAGTGGTAAGTGAGTCTCCCAATAAGGAAATGATGTTACTTTCTGGGGAGACCACTGCCACCACATTTTCTCCATGGCCATCCAAATGGATGGCTATATAAAAAGGGAAAGCTGCAGCAAACATTGATCTGGGAGAAGAATATTGGACCAACTTGACTAAGGAGAAGATTCTAAGGTGTCTAGCGGTTGGCATGGATAAGATATCCCCTAAGGTGGACACAAGCCCATTTTAGGTTAGACATTATTTATTGTATTGTAGTCTATTTCATGAGAGCCTTATTATAATTTGATTCATTATTTGTTTTTTGTTTTATGTAGGATCCAAATGGAGGTGTAGGACGTAGTGGAGTTAGAGATGAAGATGTTGGTGAAGATTGAAGCATGGTGGCAAAATATTTTATTTTGTTTTTGCATCTTATTATTTTTGTAAATATTATTGTATGGACTTAAAATATAATGGAAATTAAAAAATGAAACAATTATTTCATTTTGTTTTGGTTAATATTTTATGAATGTGCTTGGGTACCTTGGGGTCCCCTTGTTCTAGCTTAAGGTCATTTTGGGCCATTGCGATAGTTTAAGGACATTTTGGTCCATGCAATAGTTTAAGTCCATTTCAGGCTATGGAAATAGTTTAAGGCCATTTTAGGCCATTTTGCAATGTAACTTCCAAAGGGTTGATTGCTAGTTTTAGGCCTTAGTGGGCTGTGGAAATAGTTTAAGGCCATTTTGGGCCATGTGTAAGGTACTGATGACTAGGGCATTTCAGTTTGAATGGGTACTTCATTTTGAGTTAGTGGTTTTGGCTTGTTCATTTGTCAAACATGGCATTTCAGTTTGAATGTGTACTTCATTTTCAGAGATTTCTATCTCAAAACCTTGCTCCACATCTCTGTTGTTTATGGACCATGTAGCTACTTCATCACCATAAATCACTACTTCCTCATGCACATAGGGTAAGTGGATTTCCTGATGTATAGATGAGGATACAACCATTAGTTGGGCTAACCATGATCTTCCTAGAATAAGGTTAAATCCTCGCATCTTCTCCACCATGATAAATACTGTGCTCATGGGGAACTAGTCCACCACCACAAAGTTGATGTGCATAGTCCCCTTGACCACCACACACACTCCATTGAAGGACTCAAGGCATGAAGTTGTTGTGGGCCTAATTTGATCTACCAATCCCAACTTGTCAATGATAGGAAAAGGGATTATGTTGGTGGAAAATCCATCATTAGCATGTACCCTACGAAACTTGTATTGGCCAACCCAAATAGTGATGAACATAGGAGCTGTTGTCACTTGACCCTATGTAGGATCATCTTTGATAGCTTTGTTGTGAAATGTTATCTGGGTTGGCCTTGCTTCTTTGGCCATGGCGGGAAGCATGACAATGTGAATGGCTTTCTCTTCAGTCGATAGGTTTTTACTAATAGGAATAGATGTCAACATGTGAACCATTGCCTCACGATGTGTTGTAAAGGTCATTATCAAGTCATATAAGCTTAGTGTTGTATTTTGCTATTTTAAGGCTTGTTAACTTGTGAAAGGGAATTCAGGAAGTCTTGAGAATTATCTTATTAGTTTCTAAGTTTCTCCTCTTGCATATGCCCTAGGAGGATAATTTCTTAAGGTGTAGTAGCTTCAAGTTGAAAACTAAGCTTTCTTGGACTGAATGGTGATGATTGCATCTATGGATTGCTATCTGTAGTTGATGACGAAGATGCCATAGGAACTATGGACAAGGGGGTAGGCTTAGGGGGGCCTCACATAGTACATTCCTTAGCTAGCTTGTCTACTAGATGCTCTTCATGCTTCTTTGGATGGGGAGGCTAGGGTGTAGCTCTTGTCACTTGATTTTGGATTGGGGGGAACTTGCATGCCTTTACACCTTGATAACAAATAGTGCCTACGTTGTTGCAGTAGGAGGCAATGTAGTTTTTAGAACAAAAGGTGCAGGAGATGCCTGTCGAGAGGCCTTAGTGACAAAGGGGGTTTGTGGCATAGTAGTTGTTGGAGATTCAACATTGCGAGAAGGTACACTAACCACAAATGGTTTCTAATGTGACTTAGTGTTATCATCAATCCCAATGGAATTAATGGTGTAACTTGCATTGTTAGAATTTAAAGGATCTTTGTAAATGCCCATCAACTGGTTTTTAGGTCAAATGGGACTACTCTCATCCAGGACTAGCTTGCCCTGATTGATCATTCATTGAATTTCATATTTTAATGCTAAGAAATAATCTATATCATGCACACACAGTTGGTGATAGTCACAAAAATGCTCTAACCTAAAATTCTTAGGCACTGGTGGTTAATTAGGTGTAGCCAAGGAGGGGTTTTGAAGGATTTCCTAGTGCCTTTGGTGGCTTTTAAGGGCCTCCTATGACATTTTTTTATGTTGAATATGTCCAACTCCCAAAAATTGCTTCAGAAGTTCTGAAGGCTTAATTGGTAGCGAGGTATACTTTGATCAGTCCTTGAGCTCAAAGTTTGGCCTTGGCTAGGTTTTTGTTGTAGGTGTTAAGGCTAGGGATTGACTTGTCTTGCTAGAGATAGGTGTGGAGTTAGTGGGAGCTTTGGATGTGTTGGAAGCCTTTTTGTTATTGTTGTTGTTGCACTTGGTCTCATTAGCCATCATAGCCATTGTGGTTGCTGCAACCTTGCCTTTCTCGTTGTCCTTTGTCATGTGTGCATTTTTGTAGGTCAAATAAGCTAGATCCCTACTAGCTTCCGCTATGTCCTGAATGCTCTTAGCTTGATAAAATGCTTGGTTAAGGGACCATGGAGCCAAGTAGTATAGTTTGGACTTGATAAATTCATTTACTGCACCCATGAAGATGGCCAATAAATGGGCCTCAGTAATCAGTTTGCATATTTCATTCAAAGTCACACTCTAGCATTGTATAAATTTTTGCACAGATTCAAGTGGTTCTTGCTTGACATTCATGAGCTGGTCTAGGGTGACCTTTGGTTTCATGTTGTACTTAAAATGGGTTAAAAATTGACTTAGCAACTCCTCCAAGGTGGAGATAGAAGCATGTGGAAGTGCGTAGTACCAATCTAAGGCTTTTCCTATCAGAGACATGGCAAAGACACAAATGATGGTGTGAAGCCATGGTTGCAATAGCAGGGATTCAAACCTGAATGTTACTAAATGTGCATTTGGGTCACCCTCCCCATTGTATTTTGTAAATTGGAAAAGTTGTATCCTAGGGTGTAATGTAAGAAAAGGCACAACTAGGCTAATAGGATCATCATGGTAAAAGTACATGTCTTGAATGATTTTGGAATCGATGTCTTTGAGTCATTTATTCTCTTCCTTGAGGGTTTGGTTAAGTTGGAAAGCTTGATACAAACCTAGGGATATCATGGATGGTTGTCAGGCCATCAGAGTAGCTATCGCTAGTGGTTCTATTGGTGTAGCTACCAATCCCACCGAGGCTATTGTGGGAATAGCTCCCATTGGTGGCATCATATGAGCAATGCACATTCTAGTAGGTGGTGCTGATGGAGCGGCTACTACTGGTTGCACCTTGGGAGTATTCATTTTCCTAGAGGCTGAGGTGGCCCACAATCCTGTGTTTGGTTGGGCTATGTGTGAGACTTGATACGTTTGAGGTTGTGTGTATTGCTGCACATGAGATGATTAAGCTACAGGGAAAGGGGTTGTTGTTGTCCACCATGTGGTTGAGGTTGGGCACACTAATAATGGTGGAATAGGTATAAAGGAGGGGAAAAAAACAAGAGCTATATGTGGTTGTGATGTAGGCATTGTGCTCATGTATAGTAGAGTGGATGCTATAGGGGCCAGGTGTAATGCCTAGATAGATGAGAAGGGAAGGTGACTGGGAAATGAGGTTGAGAGGCCTACATGTTGATATGTTGACAAAATTTGATGACTTCAGATCACCAAATGAGGTTCATGTTGTAATAGTATTGTAGCAATAGCAAAGGGAGTGGAAAATTATGATTGATGCAAATGAGCAATAGAGGTAGATGGGACACTTGTGCTATAGATTGGACCACCAGCTTCTAAGTGGGAGTCCAAGACCTCTTGGCCATCTTGAAGGGGTTCTTTGTAGTGGGACATTATCTCCTATTCTCTTGCGCTACTTACTTGGAGAAGTTGGCATAGCATCCATTGATACATCTTGGTCAACTAAATGGTGGTAATGGGAGTAGGGATCAACTCCCTCCCATTATGATAGATGAACTCAAAGTTATGTTTCTCTTTGAATTCATGATGGTCCAATGGTATGTTCACTTGCATTTTTGGACATAGAAAATTGTATCACTCTTTGTCTTGGTGTATACATTTGGGTGATTACTATCACAGTCTCATGGACTACCTCTACATCAGCACTAGGCTAGGTGGTCACTCAGGACCTGCCATATTTTGGATAGAGTAGGGTACCTCCAAGCTTGAGGTGGGAACTACAGTGGTAATAGGATTCATTTACTATTCTAAAAAAGCTAAAAATAAGACTAATACATGCAATCAATAGTTGCAAACAATGCATTTTTACACAAAGTAGTTGTAGTTGAAAACTATGGGAGAGATAGGTTGAAACTGGGCATGCTTGTAAGTGTCAAAAACTAGTTTCCTTCACTGTTATGTCTACAATGTTGAGTAGGACTACTATGCTAATAGATTTGCTACGTCACACAAGCTATAGGCAGCATAAGATAGTGGGCAACATATCATAATGGATAGCATAACGTAGTAGGTAGCGTAATGTAGCAGATAACATTGTGCAATAGATGATGTAATGTAGTGGATAGTGTAGGAACTACTACATCGATAGAGTCGCTATGCTACATGGGATGTAGGTAACGTAACATGGTAGATGTACAATGTAATGGGGTAGATATTTGAAGAACTACTATGTTGACATAGTTACTACGCTACTCAAAATGTAGGCAACATAACATAGTTGGCTAAGTAAGCAGTTAGCATATCAGACTGATAGGGTTGCTACGCCACATAGGATGTAGGCAACAGAGTGTAGTTGATAGGTAGCATGGTACAGTAAACAGTTGGAGGCTTTCATCCTACAAGGTTACAAAGGAATCATCATTGTGACCAATTTTCACCACTTGATGTGTAGACAACCACAAGGGTGTCAGTTCTATGCTAGTAGGTGAGGGGTTATAGATAGCATGTAGTATTACCCATGATGCATAGAAAGGGCATAGAAAAGGCCCTCCTTCTAGTGCTAGAAACTGTAGCAGCCAAAAACATCAGTACCTAGAACATAGAGAGGTTACTAGGCATATAGCCTAACACCAGATCCATGTGAGGGCCATGGTGGAGGAAGTGGAAATGGGGTGTCCTGAATAGTTTGGTTAATCAGATAGGGACTTACACAATGTACAATAACCTTTCATAAAAAATTATTTTAAAATGTTGTGCATGGAGATTTAGATGGAAAAACTGTGGCACATAGAACAGTAAAAATAGAACAAAGTATATAGCTGAATAATAAATATAAACCAATGTAAAATATAGTCAAATGAAATGAAGTGAGCTTAGGTGAGAGAATGCACCATCCCAAAATTAGGGAATTTTATCTTCGTTTGGATGAAGAAGATGTACCACTAAACTACAATTTGGATAGGGACAAGTTACAATGTAATGATATGGTCATAGCTCCTTGATTGTTGCCAATGGCCTACTAATAGAAACTAATGAGTTAATGCTCACTGGGCTAAGAGAAATCCAGGAAGTAATATCACTAGGGTCTGTTGTTCATTAACCTTCCACTTGTCAATCTCTTTGCCAAAGTCAATTGCTAGAAAGCAAAATGCCAAAATGCTAATTTTCAATCACAAGAAAGCCAAGTCCCCAAAATCTAACCTCCAAAGCCAACCCTTTGAACATTTTATGCTAGGGTATTTATAGAGCCAAAGTTAGGAGAGAGATAGGGTTTGGATGCCATGTATCCTAGGTCCCACATGGTGCAAACATGGATGTGCCATATTGATGTGTAGTGCTACGTTGCAGTCTTACACCGGATGTGAAAATTGTTGAGCCATGACCATACCATTCAAATTGCATGTGGTAGAATCTAGGGGACTACCATGTTTTTATAGAAAATGCCAATGTCAAATGCAAAGTGGAGCCTATGCTCCAGGACTATGTCTTCCCTACTCTAGCAACTAGGGTAAAGCATAGGGACAACTTTGGGAATCAACAAGGGGATGTAAAACAAAGCAAACTACTGATCTTATTTGTTGAAGAGATGTTGGAGGAAAAATGACCATTACAAACTAAGTTTTGGAGCTAAATGGAGATGTCCTAGGGCTTCCATGTGACTGTTACACTCCCTACACTACTTAGTGTATCAGCATAGCATAAATAGCCACACGCTATGTTGTGCTATGCTACATAGCGTACTAACCAGTTTTGAGATAAATCTCACCTAAAAACTAAAAATATCCCTTCGAGGCCTAGCTAGGTAATCAATTTCAGCAATTGGCAACCCTTCTTTCCATGTTGAAAGGTCCTGGGACCTACGAAATTCATCCTTGGGACACTTTTGGGCTTTGTGTCCTTGTTATGCTATGCTATGTTGTGTAGCATAGCACAATGTAGCAACTAGTTTGACATGAATCCTTTCCTGGTTTGTAATTCTTTGTCAAGAAAATTTGCTTGGAACCTAAGGGAAAATTGGTATAGGTGGTCTTGGAGGTTAGAGTATGGCCATGTACAATTATTTTGGTAGGAAAACTTGATGGAAGATCTTCGTGCATTCTGACCTAACTACACTATGCTACACTATGTAGCATAGCACAATGTAGCATCCAGTTTAGCTTGAGTTCTAATTCATTTTGCAAATTTTTTGTCATAGGATGTTGGTCATGTCCTAGCATGGTAGCAAAACAAGCATGTTTTATGTTTAAGGAATGGGAAATTATGTTTACTTCACCAAAATAGTTTGAGCAGTAGCATTGTCATAGTAGAACCCTGCTACACTGTGCTATGCTGTGTAGCATAGCATGGTGTAGCACTCAAATGAAAGATCATTTTTGATGAAATTTTTCACATTCATATATGTCATGCTGGTCATGCCTCAAGGATGAAGTAGAGTAAGTATCTTGAAGGGCTAAATCATTGTTAATCTGCATCTTTAATGCTTGATGAGTCTCTGCATGGCCTACTACACTATGCAATGTAGTGGGTCTCATAGTTAGAAAACTTGCCAAACTATTTCATCCATCCTAAATACTTTTGAAAAATCCTAGCATGGTCCATGTGTAGACCATCAACTAGGTCATGTGTTAAGCTCGGCAAGCTAGAGGGTGTAGCAAGCCTATTAGCTGAGGAGATAGAAAATTTTCTGGACTTTATGGTCTACCCCTAGTGCCTCTTTCATGCAAACTAGCCCCATGTCTTGGTGTTGTGTTGACTATGCTATAGAGGGTGGTAGGAAGGCTTGAAATTGGCTTCATAGGCACTAGGAATCCCAAGGTGCCATGTTGTCTACACGGTCTTGTGTGACACTACACTTGCAAAGATCCTTGCTGAAATTTCATGATTGTGCTGAATCATGAGAGTTCCAAAATTGATGGTGTTTCAGATAGAAGCATAGAACTAAGTATGCTAGGTTACCAATGAAGCCCTTTAATATTTTAGAATAGTTTCATAGAAATGGCCATATATAAAATAAGTAGCTATCTAAGGAAGCTTATAAGAACCATGATCATCTTTGTGAGATAGATTGAGATCCAAGAATAGCAATCAAAGATGATCCAAAGCTACCAATGTACTTTAGATTGGTTAGGTTTTAACATTATCATCAAATTTTTGACCATGATATTGATTTTTTCCTAACATTAAAAGTTGACATCTAAAAAATGATTTATCATTGAAAACTAGTTTTGAATAAGTCCAACTCTACAAACACCAATAACTCTTACACTATACCCTCATTCATATTAACTAAATGGTCTAACCCTCCTAAAGAACTATACATTAGTATCATCCTAGCTTAAAAAAAAAATATTACAGATCCCTTTGTCGTACAAGTACCATTGTCATTAGCCCATTAGAAACCTTTCATCATATATGTTCTTCCTTCAGTGGTAACAACATCACAACTTAAAGTAAGAGAACCATTTGTTATTAGGGTCCCTCTACCATCTATAGGAAAACCTACAATAACCTATGACCAAAGCCTACATATAGTAGCCAATAACTTAATGGTTAGCAAGAAACCATCATTATAAAGACAACAATAAAAATCTATTTCAAAACCATCAAGAAAGATGACTATAGGTAGCCAACAACAAAAGGCTTCGAAGCAAGCTAACCCACCAAATCCTACATCAAGACTAGCTACGTCCATGAACAAGGGCCCCAAGCAACATTTTTTGAAACATGAGCCATAAATGCTAGGAACGATGGAGGAGATCAAAAATACCAAGGTTGAAAGATCACATGCCAAGGGAAAAAATTTTCTCATAACAATGGAATGAGCCAAATTGTCCCCCAAGCAATAGAACACATCTTGAAGCCTATATGATGTAGTCATGACTTCTCTTTCTTATAGAGACACACTAGGTCAAATGTTGACTTCTATTCTTGTGATTGGAAACATGCCTATTGTAACGACTAGAAACATTGATGGTTAGAATCACTGAGATGTAAAAAAATGCATAACCTTAACCCCACCTCCACATGAGGGCCTTACTAGAAATGGAGGCAAAGTGCCCTAAACAGTCTTGTTGATTGAATAGTAACTTTGTTGGTTGGAACTAGGGTGGTGGGTGCAACTGGTGATTGGCATAGTTAGCTAAAATTTAAATGTAAACAACACATAATACAATGTGATGAGACATGAAAAAGTGTGAAAAGGTGTAAAAATATGCTAGAAATAGGGGAGAGAAATGGAACACCACCCAAAATTAGAGCGTAGTTAACTCCAAAAGGGTCTCAAAAGGTATATAATATATATAATATATAAGAAGCATAATGGGAGCATAGTCATAGTCTCAGTGGTGTTAGGCCATGAAGTCTGGTGCTGGTCATGATGAACTGTGCCTACTGAGTTGGCCACTGTGATGTATCGTGCACTATTCTATAGGGCTACAACAAGGCTATAGTGGGCTATGATGTGAAACTCTACCTCACTACTAGTGCGATGTTCTCCAGGTTACATTTACCTATAGAGCTGGGTTCCAAGATTTCAAAATTCTGAATGTGAAATGAAAGTGCCAACTACCAACTAGTGAAAAATGGAAGCCCCCCTAAAACATTAGGATGCAAAGGTATTTATAGGGCTAGGTTTAACCCAAATTGTGGATCAGGTGCCACATGGCAGTGTGGTAGGTGGAACTATGAGAAATATTTACAAAATTTCTAAGTTTAAAGGTGATTAGAAAATTTTAAAAAAAATTTAGCTCTGGATGTTATGTTCATCCTGTGTTACATGAAGGACATAGGATGCTACCTAGGGATAGGGTGTAGCATGGACACTTAGAAGAACCTAGTAAAAATTTCAGTTCTTATTCTTGTTATGCTAGCTACACTCTAGAAGGTAGTAGGAGGGGTCGCCTTAGGACTTAGAATATCTGGAAAATGCCTCTTCCATGCTGAGCTAGCTTAACAACTTCTATCTTGACACTTAGGAAAAATTGACAACTAAAACATGTGCTAGCTAAATTGTGGAGTGTAGTAGAGCATAGCAACCTAGAAGATAGAAAATCTACCAAACTGTTTCATCCATCGTAAGAAATCCTGATAACTTCTAGCTTAGCACTTGGGAAAACTTGCCATGAAAGTGTGTGCTACATTGGCTACACTAGGGAGCATAGTAGGTAGAGTAAGAGTGTAGTAGGACACTTACAAAAATTTTCAGGCAACTATTGTTGACACCTAGAAAATTTTGCAAAATAGGCCTTGATACATGCTACATTGGATATGTTGAGGAGCATAGCATGAACACCTAGAAAAAAATTGGTAAGTCTTAATACTTAGACAAATTTGCAATTGAAGTGCTAAAGCCCAAAATTAGTGGTGTTTCACCTATCAATAAGGAGTCTATCCACTTTGTCATTGAGCAAGCCTTACATATGAAGAACGGTCATCAATCCATGGTCAAATTTCATGATAGTGAAGTGAAGATTGACTCACAAAATGGAGAAATGCTATATACTTTTCTTCCCATTACCATATGTGTTCATAGGTATAAAGTTCATCATGTTCATGTGGATGATGGGGTAGCAACTAACGTGATACAATATACTATCATTGAGAAAGTAGGCTTAACTAAAAACATCCAAGAAATCATTAGCTTAGCATTCAAGTCATTTAATGGATCATGAATAGCTATATGAGGCTCTATCTCCTTAGCTTTCATAGCTAGAGAATAATTTTTCACAACTAAAACCTTTATAGTATTTGAATAAACACCTAATTTCAACTTGATCCTAGGAAAGCCATGGTTGGCTAAGATTCACACAATCTCATCTCCTATACATCAAGAGATCCACTTACCATGTGAAGGTGGTGAAATTGTTATTCATGGGGAAAACACATGTTTACCATATGTCAACAACATCAAAATTAATTGAGATTTAGAGGTGGACCAATAACAAAAACAATGACAATGTTAGGAACACCAACTCTAAAATGCTAAAAAATTAACAAAACCACATAATGATTGTCATTTTAAACAAGAAGAATGTTGAAACTAGAATTGCACAAAGTAAGTACCTTTATTTTGTTAATGGTCATTTGTTCACCCTTGTAACTTGGTATCATGTTATAGTGCTTATTTTATCCATATCTTCTGTTGCAAGTTCATCCCATACTTGGTAGATAGGTGTGGTCATGGCTCGACAAGGCCTAAAATTAGCAAAAAATGGCCCACCAAGTCCTCAAACTGGTAACAAAGAACCCACTAAGATACAAAATTGGCAACAAAATGACATTTCAAGGCCTAAAACTAATGAATCCACGGCCTATCATGACCTAAAATTAGAAAACATGTAGCCTCTCTTCCTTTCCATTTGCATATACATATTGACTAAATTGTATTTTAACAATTATGTTTCATTTCTCATTTTATTTTATCATATTACCAAATTTTAATTTATATCTTTGTTATAAAAAAATATAAAAACATAAAGAACCAAAAAAGCCACTATGTTCACACTATGTGTCAATGGCAACTGACAATAATAAATGTCCAATAGACATAGTTGCACTATGCAATAAATGACAAAAGTAATAGTACATGGTCTTTGTGGTTGTAATATCCAAATAAAAACTAGCTATATCAATATGATCATGTAATAAGATCCAACAAGTCCATCATTAGTAAAAATTAAGTCATGGGACAAAGTGAAGGATCATTAGGTACATCATCACCAACTACACCAACGTCATCGCATGAGGCCTACAAACAACAAACAAACATGGAAACGTTAGTAACCATTATAGGCATAACACATGACCATTGAAACCATAAAATACACATTAAAATAATGTTTTTTACCCCTTTAAACATAAGTTTCATCCACGTTGCTTGAATCCTTTGGAATTCTCTCTATACTACAAGCCTACTATTTTTGTTTTCCTGCAAGCTTCTTATATAGAAATTAAGATTGAAAAGCCATTCTATATATAGTAAAGTACTTTATATACATATATGTATGTATGTGTACTTCATTTATGCTACAAGCATAAGCTATAAAAATGTTAGGGATTATCAGGATTGTTCTTATCATGTTGATTTCATGGTTACTTATTCTTTGTTAATATTCTACTACTACTGATGAGGATGCAAATTCCTCACAAGGATAGAGTACTTATTACAAAAACATGTTACACTATTTTGGTCAAATCCACAATGCTTTGATTGGCCCACTTGAACCTAATACTCAATATTTCTACTACACTGGGGGAAATGAACCATAATATACTACTAAAACTCCATAGGCATCATTTAATTCAAAAAATAATATAATAAAAAAATCTATATCCACATGTCATGTAGGCCATGCAAGCCTAATTGGGTTGTGCAAGTACTAGAAGGGGGCCATATAAACCTATCAACACACCACCCTACACCCTCACACATCTTCCACACTTTGTGACTAAGCTCTAGGTAACTTAAGAAATAACCTTGCAGTAGCAACAAAAAGAGGAAAAAAAGAGAGGGTGATAGATAGAATATGCCACATAGCCCTACAAGGAGAGGCACACATCCTTTCATAAGGCTAAGTCAGTCTTGGAAAAATTCCTTCTCACTACTATTATCCACCTTTCTTACACCACCGCTCAGTTGTGAAAACCCTCATTGTTATGCATCATGCACCTTATCATCAACTACTTGGCATTGATCCACCTACCACTATTTTCAACCATGATTGTAGATGATTGAGATCCTAGATGTTGAAGTAGAAACTTGGTGAATATAAAAATTTTAAGTATCTAATTTACATTTAAGTATATATAGGCTAAGGCAAAGCTTGAAGAAAAAGCCTAGATGACAACTGGTTCTAATTATGAAGTTTTCCAAATAAAAATTAGAAAGAATTATCTGAAAATTTATTTATAAGCTAAGAGTATGCTGCCATAGCATACAAATGAAAATTGTTTAAATAAAATCTTTCCAAATTTTATTTGGGGGCCAAGAGTACCCTACCATAGTGTACAAATGGGCATTTTTTAAATAAAAAATTTCCAAACTTTATTTGGAAGCCAAGAGTACACTACCATGGTGTACAGATTAGCATTTTTTAAATTTTTTTATAAAGATTCGTTTTTCATTGTTTAATGATTTTATCATGTAGATGTCATTTAATATGCTTATTTTAACATGAAAAATTAGGCCAGGGGGATGAGTAATCAAATTTTACTAACATTCGAGCTATTGTAGATACTTATGATAATGTTGTTTAATCAAGCTACCATCAAATGCCTAAACAAAGAGCTTAAAAGCCCTTGGTAATAGAACCTTAATTCTTTGGAATTTCCTAACTACCATTGACCTTGAAATAAAAAACATCACAATGGATTATTTGGTCATATTTGTCGTTTTCTTCCAAAATGATGAGGAGAAAACACATGAAACCAAGTTCCTCATTAGAACCTAGCTTGCTCAAGACATCATCAAACCTTTGCATGAAAACATAAAAGCCTTCACATGAGTTTGATTACATCTAACATTAACATGTCTACTTTTAGTCTTGTTGGCCTTTATTTATAGTTTTGAATTAACAAATGGTGTTGAAAACTCTTATGGCCTATGAAAAGAAAACCTCCAAGACCCAATAGCTATTTTTAGCATAATGAGATACTACAAACTTTGTAAAATTTGTGAAGAAAATACAAATTCCTCATGTTGTACAAAGTATAACCTATGATTTCTTGTATTCTACTTATTATCTCATGTGGCCTTATGCACTCTCTTATAATCACATGTATTCTTTGAGTTATTTTCTTGTCCTCTTGGAGTTATGCTTGCAAGATGAGGCTTAAAGTCACTATAGAGATGCAACTCATAATAGTAGTGAGTTATCATGTGATCTCGATGCACAATATTTTACTTTCTTATATGAATATACTAATAGTGCTAAGCTCATGTCACTTCTGAGCCATGTCCCCATAGCTAAAGTACAATCTTGCTTATCATAATAACAATGAAAACTAATGTTCAATTCTGAAACATCATGGCCATGTGACATACTTCTCTATGCACTTTACAAATTAGGTTTGTTAAACGTAACATATCTCATTCAAGTTCACTCATCAAGTACAGTCAATGTAACAGATCTCATTCAGTGAAAATATAAAATTTAGCCTTAGAAATAAAACCCAATGAAGGTTTCACTCCATAAGAAAAAAAAAACAAAAAGTAGAAAAAATGAAAAGGGAGAAAATGCAAAGAAAAATAAGAGGCTAATGTAGCCTAAAGACAAACTAGTGGCTCTAAGACAAAAGAAGCAAGCCTAGTGGTCAAAGAAGCCCAAGGATGAAGTGTTGATTCCTCCAAAACATCATTGAGTAACTAGTAGTTTCAGCATGAAAAATATAGACTTTTTCAATACATTCACATATCATAGCCATACCATTTCCATGATGTCAACATGTGGAATTCTTTCTTAGCCCTTGTAACCATGCCCCTATAGCCAACATGTCATCTCAAAACTTGACATTACATCATAACCTTATTTCATAATCATGAAAACTCAGTAGTAAGATTCGATAGCTACTAAATCAATTTTGGATAGAGAGCGTTGGTGATGAAACTATGGTAGTGTTTCAAATTTTTATTTGATGTCTCTAGGGTCAATTCTCATAACATCAACAAAGAGGGACTAATGAAAATCCCTAAAGAAAATTCATGCTATAGCCGATAGTCAAAATTTTTTCTAATTTTGTAGAAAAATAAAGGTAGATATAATTGCCTTATATTTCCCAAAATATTACATTATGGGCCTGCATTATTATTGGAATTTAAGACATTGTAGCTGATACACTATAAATATCATACATCCTAGCTTGTGAAAGGTACAAAATCTCTATATGCTAGCTTGAGAAGCCATAAAAATTTGATATTTTTACCTTGTACGCTAAGCATTATAGTTCATTACACTAGATAGTCTACAAAGATAACATAAAAAAGTTGGATTTTAAAATTGTATGCTAGGCATGGAATTTTTATATGCTAGGTAGGATACAAAGGTAGCATATAGAGAGAAAAAATTAGATAAATTTTTTTTTACATTGCATGAAGATGTCCAAGATATGAGAAAATTTGCCAAACATTTCTAGTAATCATGATAGAATTAATTAGTAGCAAATCAAGAACTTGAAGCCTATTTAAATGAGAATCTATTTCATGGTAAGGACTTTTGGTAGTTTGCATCTACAAAAAACCTAATACTTTTGAGTAGTGTAGAAGTCCAAGAGTCCATGATGACCATCATCATTTTCTGTAGCATAGATCATAGTAGTAGAGAAAATTAGTGGTAACCTCGAAGAGAAGATTATACAAAATCCTTAAAGGTAGATTTGACTATAGAACATATCCTGTTGGTTGTATTAGATTCTAAAAATTTTCCTTTAAGTTATTGGCCATCAAAATCTAAAAACTTGTATTCTCTAAACTTTGTTTCTGTAAATTTTCCATCATTTTAATAATTGTTTTTATTTTCATTTGTTGGACACATTTTTCTTCAATCAAATCATACACACAATATTTTGGTAAAAAATCTATAAGTCCTTGGGTGATTGACAAGACCATTCAAGGTGCTTAATATCTTCTTTGTAAGGCCCATGGATTCAATGTTAAATTTGTTTCCACTCTAAAATTCTCAGATCTCCAGCACCAAATTTTTCAGGCATTACAATATTCCTTCTCCTCCTTCTTTGGTGTAGTTTGGCTATTGATTATAATGATGAACTTGTTATTTTCATATTTTTATGATCACATGGTTGTTTTTTTTTTCACTAATTATCATGGTTTTGAAGACTATTGTTTATTATTTTTTACACAGTGTAACTATGCCTATTGGTATGAATGACATTGGTTATGTTTAAGCTTATGATGTTATATTTTGGCCTTAATTCTATGTGACTCTTGGATATAATTTTTAATTTTAATTTTTATGTTTCATATTTTTTTAATGTTTTATATAAAATAGGAAATATGTGCTATGAATAAAAATAAAAGTGACAAGAAAAAAAAGATGAAAAACTAAAATTTATAAACATAATGTAATGAAATAAAGATTGTAAAAATAAGGCATAAAATAAAAGTAAAAATTTTAAATAATGCATAAAGTACAAAGGCCACAATGCATAGACAAGGAAAGGATAGAAAGAATACATTAATTACATAATTTTTTACTAGTCTTTGACAGATTATAAAACTAATATGGTCTCTGTTACATAATTTTGTATTCTTTATTTCCTTCACTCATGATACTAAATGGGAGTCTCTCCCAAGACTCGTTTAAGACTTCTTTATTATTGGCTTTGGCATTTTTACTCTTATCATGATTATTGGTTTCATTTTTAGTTATGGAACTTTCCTCTTGACACTTCACCTTGGATCCTTATTCAAATTCAACATTGGTAATTGAAAAGAGGACTGCACTATCTCCATGGATTATGATTTCACCTCCCTTATAAGATAGGTGAATCTCTTAGTGAATCTGGGAAGAAACCACTTGCAACTTAGCTAACCATGAGTATTCTAGGATTAAGTTTAAGACTGATGTTTCCTTAAAAAATAAGAAAACAAATTTAGGGAACTATTCATTGATCCAAGAGTCTAATGAGATGTATCTACTTAATACTATGCATGAACTGTTAAAGGATTTAGGTGCGGAAGTGGAGGTGTCTTGGATGTTCTCAACCAAGCCTAACCATTTCATACTCAGAAGGGGGATAACATATGTGGTTGCTCCATCATCAACATCTACCCAATGAACCTTGTATTGGAATACTTGTATTATGCTGAAAAGAGGGGCACATAATGCCTCATTGCTCTTTGAACTAGTGTTAACCTCACTATCATGAAATGTTGAATTTGTCTATTTTGGTTCTTCCTTAAGTTAAGATGGCATGATGAAAAATTGGATAGACTCCTTATTGTTTGTCATGTCCTCACTTATAGGAATTAAAGTCAAAATTTTGACTAAAGCTTTACAATGAGTAGTTGGGGTCATAAGCAAGTCATAGATGATCAAGAAGATGTTTTTTCATTTCAACAAGAACTTAACTTATTCCATGGGAATGAGGAAGTATTTATTATTAGTGGATGATTTCTCTATTTTTTCTGCATCTAGTTCTTCCATTTTTCCTAGGATCTTAACCTCATGTTTTAACATGTATTATTTTAGCCCCTTGCTTCTCTCTTATTTATGATTGTCTTTGGGCTAGCTAGTTGAAATAATTTAAGTAGTAGAGTTCATGGGCATGGCTAAAATTGGTGTAGGTTTTAGTGGACCTACTTCCTTCTAGACTTTCTATTGATTATTCTCCTTAGCCTTAGGCTTAAGAGGTGGTTCTTTCCATTACTTAGGTGGTGACTTCTTATTGTCAGATTGAGAGACTATTAATGCATTTGCCACTATAGGAGGACATTGATCAATCTGGGCTATGGGCGTATCAATGGAAGGGGAATACACTCTAATGATGAATACTTCTCTGGGAGGTGTAGGTTGTGATACGCTTGTAATAATTTTTATTCTCAAACTCATGGAACTTGAAGCTTGGTCATTACGAGGAGGTATTCTAACCACAAATGGCTCCTTAGCAATTTCAAGCTCATTGGAAATGTTAAATGTAGCTATAATGTATGGGTCATGACTAGCATTGAGGAGGCTATTATACATTTACATGGGTTGGTTTTATGTCCTCAAAAAATTGGATGCATCTAAGACTAGTTCCCCATTATTGATCATCTTTTAAGGTTTAGAAAAAATCAATATCAAGGTTTGGGAGTTGATGATAATGGAAAAAATTAGTCTAACTCAAAGTAATTAGACATTAGTGGATCATGATTCCTAGCTATGGTGGGATCCTTAGTAATCTCACATAGACAATCATGTTACTTGTGAGCATTCTTAGATTTTCGCTTTAATTAGATATCGCTAGTTTTAATAAACTAATTACGTTTCATAGATCGTTTCATGGGAAATTTTGTGTACTTTAACTGATACTTAGGTGGTTTAGGTGAATTGAATATAGTAGAAGTGCCTAGGATTGATGGTTGGGCTAGGATGGTATGGGCTTTAGGTTGGAAAGTCTTCTATCCTCGTAGTGGTTTTGCATATTTGGCCACAATAGCTACAACTATGTGAGTTTGTTTACCTTTATTCCTATCCCTCTTGGTATGTTAGTTATTGTAGGCTATATCAATAGGATCATTAGTAGCTTCTATGACATCTTTTATGTTTTTGATCTAGGAAAAGACTTGACTAAGTTATTAGAGGTCTATGTAATACAACTTTGACTTGAGGAAGTTGTTAACCACTCCCTTGAAGATGTCCAAAATGTTTGTTTCATAAATAATCTCAAGAATTTCATTGAGGGTAGCATTCCATATTTGAATGAACTTTCAGATGGGTTTAAGGGGCCCCTATTTCACTTTCATGAGCTAGTTCAATGTTGTGTCAAGCCTCAAATTGTACTTGAAATGAATAACAAATTGAGTTATCAAGTCATCTAGGAAGATAATGAAGCCTCTAGGTAGCATATGGTACCAATCTAAATCTTTTACAGTCAAAGAAAAAGGGAATATGTTTAATGTAATATGTGACCAAGCTTGTAATATTAGGCACTTGCAATGGAAGATGATGAGGTAAGCATTAGAATCAACTTCATTATTATACTTGGTACAATGAGAGATTGGGATGCTTGTAGAAAAGTTATTTGAGGGAAAATTGAGTTGACAAAGTAATCTTGGTAGAATACTATGAGTTTTATTGTTTGGATGATACTAGCTTTAAGCATTTTTATATCTTTAATAAGGTTTTTGGCCATTTGAAATGCTTGATCCAAGTCTTGTGAGGCTTCTACCGGCTAGACTAGTGGCTAACAAGATGGCTTAATGATTTGGGATCATGAAATAGGTAATGGTATGGACTGGTAATGTTGTGTGACTATCATGAGGGACAAACAAAGTATTAGAAACAAATGAGTTATAGGAATAATGTGGAATTTGAGGCCTGAACAAGGGACCAAATGAAAGTATGAAACTTTGTGGCATACAAGAGGTTACTAATGGAGGTTGAGACTTAGTGACAAAAGAGATCAAGGTGAAAAATGAATTAAATAAGAAAGAAAGTTGTGATACTTAGTTTGTGGACAAGAAATGTACTTGGTTTATGATTGAGGTAGAAGGCATAGAATTGAAAATGATTACCTTTGGGATAGATTGTTAAAGAAATTTTTCTAAGTGTGCATTTGTCTTGTAATAAGCCTCAAACAAATCTTGCTCCTCATGGTCCTGATCTAGGCTAGTTTTCTCACTCACATAAACATCATCGTTAGCATTTACTAGTTGTGCTAGCATGTGCATATAATGTTTCTTCAACTCAATATGGTCATAGGAGGAGGGAATGCAAAACTTTTCATTTTTATGCATAATTTCAAACTAGCACTTGGAGTCTATTTCTTTATGTGGGATACACAAACTAGCTTGTATCTTTGTACAAATGAAATTCTAATAATTCTTATATATGTTCGTATATATAGCATTTTTGTAAACATTCCTAAGGATTTAACGATGTTCAACAATGACTTGGTCTTTGGGCTCTTAGATGTGAGCAGAGTTCTAGTTTAAGGCCATATCACTAATGTCTTTAGGTAGTATGTTGGATAGAAGAGGCATAAAATAGTGAAAATCATAGGTATGAAGTAGATGTGTCATAGGTTTTAATAGTATAGATGAGCTATAATAGCAGCTTATTTATTTGCTTAATTGTAAACTTATTTGAGTAGCTTGTTTGATAGCTTGTTTGGCTAGATTATTTAATAGCTTGCTTGAGTAGCTTAATTGATAGCTTGATTAAGTAGCTTGTTCAGCTTGTAGTGTAAATGAGGTGTAGCATAAATAAAAAAATCTCTATAAGAATGTAAGTGCAAAAACTATAAAACCATAGTGAACTACAAATGTAAAAATAATTTTTTTAATTATAAAAATGTTTAACTAGCTACAATGTATTTGACATAGTGTATTTGAGGTAGTGGTGGGGGAAAAAGGGAAATTGGGCACTATGAATTTATCCTAGCATATTTGAGTTAGTGCTAGGAAAAAATCAAAAAATGGAAAAAAAATATTGAATATAGTGTTTGAGAATTCAAGTAATCAAAGGCTAGCATACTTTTAGGTTTTAATTGCATAGGAGATTTTTGTGGCTGGGATAAAAACACTAGTGTAGGAAAATCAAAAAAAAAGAAGATACTAATTATCAAATACATTGGTATTGCAGATCACTCAAAATAAATTTTATGGACTAAGTATGCTATTGTGAAAAGGCTAAAATAGGAAAATGGTATGTTCACTTAGGTTTAAGCAAACAAATTAGGCAAAGGCCCTCATTATAGCACCAAAAAACTATAGTGACTAAAAAATTTATTTCTAGAACACCAAAGATCTTAGTGCAAAATAATTTTACCTCAAGAACCATAGGCCTTAGAAAGGATATGAGGTATCTTAGAAGGTCTTTTCAATCACCTAAGGACTTGAAAATTTGTTACTAAGATTAAAGTAATAAAATGGGCTATAATGTGGTGAAATTAGGCAAGAAAATAGAAAATGGATCAAACACTAGATTTGTGAGTGAATAAAGAAACAATGTAGAAAATAAAGTAAATATATGTGATTAAAATAATTACAACTTTGTATTAAATTTTTGTAAATGTGATGAATTATAGGTTTAAAGGGATACAATTCAAGGTATTTTTAGTTTGAGAATACAAAATATTTAGGGATCTCTCTAAACCTATCATTTGGATTTGGTGCACAGGTATGCAAAGTATGTTCTCCAAGTTAACATGCACTTCCAACTCAATTTATTTACTCTACAACAAGTTCTTAGTGTTTCCAATAAGCTACATAACAAAAAAGGATTACTTGCCAAAAAGGGTGTTTGCTCCTTTTCATTCTAAAAGGGTCCCAAAAGGCATCAAAATTGATGCCAAATCTCACTTAAATACAGTATAATTTGCTATTTTTATATTATTTAGGCTTTGATAGGCTTCCTATATTGTTATATAGTGTTTTTGACCATTATTACAGCCCAAGACTACAACATTTTTTCATTAGCATTTTGGAGTACTGTGAATTTAGTTGTAGGATTTTTGGTAGTGTATTTGACAATTACAAGCTTAAATATGTTGCCATGGTATAATTTACATCTTATTTGACATTTTATATTATGAACTGTACCTTAGAAAGTGAAAATGTTCTAGGATTTTGGCAAAACAAGGTTACAAAGTGAATTTTTTGAAATAAAATCAAGCCATTTATGTTTGCTCTTCAATTTGATCAAAATTACATTCTTATTTATGTCATGAATTTTCTTTGAGATGTTTCATAGTAGATCCTAAGCTTTTAAAGTAAATAAATTTGATTTATTGTGATTTCTCAAGGAATTCAATAAAAAATAATTTTGATTCACTGTTAGTATCATGATCTCAGTGCATCTTAGTATAGTTAGTTAAAAACTTCTTAATGAAGCATACTTGAAAATGTTTTAAATTCATTTTGATAGTGATAACATGTATTGAAATATCAAGAGGCATTATTGGTAATCTAGAATGAAAAAATATGTATAAAATTATGTGGCTAAATGCTTGGTATGTTAACACCTCCATCCTTGTGCCATTTCAAAAAGAAAGTAAAAAACTAGTGACAAGGATTTTGTTATAAGACTACCTCATACTAAGAGTGGGAAGGATTTCATACTTATGATCATCAATCATCTAACCAAATCTTCTCATTTCTTAGCTACAAAGGTAACAATTGATGCTAAAGCAATTACTTATGTGTTTTTATTAGAGATGGTTAGATTGGATGATGTTCCAAATAAGATTATGTTTTTTTCCTAGATTTTTTTCCTAGATTTGATTAGTCCTTTTAGAAGAGTTTAGATACTAAGTTGAGTCTTAGTTTGACATAAAATCCATAGATAGACAATTAGGTAGAGAGATTAAATTAGATTTGGAGGAATATGCTTAGATCTTATGCACTAGATTATAAGGATAGTTGTGATAGATTTCTTTTATTAGTAGAGTTTACTTACACAAATAGTTATCAAGGCAATTTAAACTATCACCCTAAGAAGTGGTATATGATGGATATTTTCATAAACCTCTTTATTGGGATACCATAGAGGATAGATAAAATACTAGAGTAGACATCATTGGAGAACCTATATAATAGATTAGAATTATGAAAGATAAACTTCAAGTAGCATAGGATAGATTCATTAAGTATGCTAATAATAGAAGGAGACCCTTGGAGTTTAATAGTAGAGATAAAGTATTTCTTGAAATTTTACATTTAAAAAAATCATGAGATTTGATAAAAGAAAAAAACTAGTATCATGTTACATTGGTTCCTTTTCAATTTTGAAAAATATTGAAGAAGTTTGATATGATATTAGTCTTTCATAATAGTTGTAATTTATTCATAATGTATTTAATGTTTCTTTATTAAGAAAATACATATCAAATCATAGTCATGTGATATGGTTCCAAGAGGTGTAAGATCAACTATATTTCTATTATGTGAAGTGAGCTATGAAGGTTATATATAGGATGGAAAGAATGTTTAGGAGAAAAGTGACTCCTATGCTCTAGATGATCTGGAAAAAATATGGTGTGGAAAAAATATATGTATCACTCATCCTAAAATCTTCCAAGAGGAAGATTCCTAAAGAGAAAGGAGGGGTAGGGAGGGGGGATGGTGATGCATAGGAAAACAATGTAACATCCCATTCCTAGATACCCCTTTTGTTGATATTTTCTTTGATTTAAACCATTGAGGTGTTGTTCTATCGAGCCTATACTTTGTATTTGGTACATAATGCTTCATCTGATGTGGTGGTGATGTATAACATATATGTAGAATGAGATATGTGCTTTCTAATTACTTTACATAATATATTTTTGTTGGCACATTTGGCCATTGCATGGAGCAGTTGGAATATTTTGTTCAAAATATTAGCACAATCCCTGGTTGTAAATTTGCAGTTTAGTATTGTGAGTAATGGGTATTCTTGGAGAAGCAATCCTGGTAAATAATCTTGATGTTGAAGCCTTCCTGGAAAGTAAATTAAAATGCCAAGATATTTTCTTGAGTGAAGGTTGAAATAAAAAAGAGATGATTATTTACCACAAGAAAGCATACTCCCTGATTAATATTGGAAAAATAGACAACACCGTGGGTAATGGATTGTCAAAAATCGGCTAAGAGTTGGAAAAAAGTGAAGAACCTAACGGACTACCAACTAGTTTTGAATTTGTGGATTTAAAATTATCAAAGGATGTGAAGGTTTCTGTATTGCAGAAAATCCAAATTCATGTATGACCAAAGGCCAATTGTTAATGCTACCGGAGAAAAAATGAAATCAGAAAAAAAAAAGTAGAATATAATGCTGTGGTTTTGGGGTAATTCCTTTGGCTTGTTGTTTTGGACTATGTCCATGCACCGGCTGGATCTATGTTGCCGACTCACCAGATACCGAACCTAAGTTCGTGGAGGGCGTGGGAGGCCCTTCTTTCACCAATGAGCCAATTCCTGTGGTTTCAGGTAGCAATCGCATGGAGAAATTCAGACAGAACTGAGGCCAATGTAGGGTAGAACGCAGGGATATTATTTTTGAAAAAAAAAATCGAAACCCTCTCCACACAATATACGGAGAAAGAAGTCACGTTTTGTTGGGGCCCCGATTTTACTTTTGTTGCAGGTCATAGCGGTTTCAGTTGTGTGGGCAGCAACAGTTCTGAAGGTTCCTGTGATCTCAGCAGATGCAAATTCACAATACATTTGCCCCTAGTTCTGTGATCAATGACAATGGCGGTGACGACTCAAGAAAAAATTCTAAAAATGTAGGAAGCCCTAAGCCAATTTGGGGCAAAATAGAAATCCCAGATGCAGCGGTAGAGCCTTCTCCAATGGTGGCAGTTGGCTACGATTTTGTACTGGTGGTTCAAACATACGGTTTGGATGATACAACACTTTGGATCTTGGGTAGAACATGTGTCGGTTTTTACAAGTTTTGTGTAGAGAAAGGAGAAAATGAACTAGCCGATTACGCCTGCTGTTTTGGAACCAACCATGGCTATAGTAGGAGATCTTAAAGAGATCCTAATTAATATTGAATGACAAGAATTTCATGCATTTTATGTGGCTTTAGAGCTAGACTTTAGACACTATGAACCCCAATCGAGACAAGAGCTTAGAGATTATATTGTAGAAGAGGAGGTTTGTCAAGGCTCTACATCTGACCACTTAGATGATGAAAAATATGAGAAAGTAGACATCAAACGTAAAGGGTCAATCCATCATGAAGGCTTATGTTCAGGGGTTATTAATCATAATGCATTCATAACCCATGAGGATGATCTCCTCCCTAAGTTCTAACAACTTCATATGTCAAGATCATTAAGTGATAATAATTCCTCCTTATTCAACTCACGTGATTATCATGAGCTTAATGAGGTTGTCTACATTTAATGGAAGCATGTTCATGCCAACAAGATTAAATAAATAAAAATTAATTATGTTCCAACCGATAGAGGATATACTAGCGATGATCATCAATTTTACATGCATGTCTTTGATAATGCTTGCTATTTACAAGGGATCATCAATGACTAACAAAAGTTGCAATTGTTCCCCTAAACCTTTATTAAGCATGTATAAACCTATTACAAATTCTTTCCATCTAAGTTAATTGAAAAATTAGAAAGAATTATTAAAATCTTCTACATAAAATTTGAAACCTATGTTTTTGTTTCTAACATCTAGATGAAGATGGTTGAATGGAGGCCAAAAGCCCATGAATCACTAGACATTTTCATGAAGAGATACCTGAAAATAACTCACCATTATTTGACCAATGCCTTTAGTTAAAGAGAGTAGCTAATAACCATTGTGAAAGGCCTAAGGTAAAAAATAATGAATTAAGTAGATGATATGCCATGAGCTAGATACACAAAAAGAATTTATGGCCTAATTTAAAGCACTCTTTGACATCATTACTAGCATGGAAGATGAATGGAGGAAATGATAGATATCAAAGAAGCATAATTATGATACTACATCAAGAAAAAAGGTTAAAATCATTGAATATTCAACTAAATCTCCTACTGTTGTTGAGGTTTTAGTGCATAATCAAGTCAAAACCCATAACATCTTAACAGACTTGGCCTACTAGGTGGACAAGGTTTGGGATGCTATGGATGAAAAGATGACTTCTATCCTCAAGGAAATTGAGGGTAGGTTGATTAAGGCTATAGTAAAAAGCATTGTACCACCTAGATGCAAAAAGAAGTTTGAAGGAAAGTGTAAGGGAAATTTTTTTTCTTCAAGAGCACAAGGAATTATTCAAGTGAGGCTTCTTTACTCTTTAATGATGAAGGTCTATGAACGTATTGTGAAAATATTGATGACTCATAGTACTGTGCAATTAGGCCCATATGATTGGTAAAAATTAGATGAGATTTGATGCACATGAATCCCAAGTTTGTCAAGAAGAAATTAAGGAGAACTCCATACTTTGACCATGCATAATCCTGAATGTATGTACCTGAAAACCATGCAACAATACTTGCAATGGAAAACTCCATATCCTTGTGGTATTACTTCATGGAATTGTATAGTTGTGATGTAATAATAGATGGCATTTTCTTCAAAACCATATTCTAAAGATATCTAAGCAAGTACTTATGCATTTCCACATATGACATCTCAGCAATACTAGCCTATATCAGTCAACCCTATCTTACAAGCTCCTTATCAATAATAACCACTTCTACTTTCTGATCCCATGTAAGGGAGAATGTGCAATAAACTATCATCAAGAAAAAGTACATTCTATGATGTTTCCTAATATGCAGATCCAACTTCCAGGTATGCAGCTAGGTCCTATGACCAAACTCCTATTGATATGGTTGCGAAGAAAAATTTAAGGTCCCATGGTAGGACGTTTTCTTTTAAGTGTAGATATAAGCTTCGAGGGATTAGATCCACTCCTTCCTCTTCATCTTGTAAAGAGGAAAATACTTTAAGTATAATAGGAGTTTGTATTTAAGAGGTTTCTATACCATTTCTTGAATGTTATTAGATGAAACATCCACATTAGGGAAGAGTTATTTAACTACACTTGGTAATTCAAATATGATGATACCTAGCGATAATAGTATTACTACCATCACTATATCTAAGATGGTGATGCAAGTGGCCAAAGAAGATCATCTACTTGAAAAGAAGATAAATCTTGGTAGTTCCAAGGTAGAGATTTAGATTAGTGAGGAAGGTTTTTTTCTAGCTCTTTGTAACTCTAGGTCATGATTCAATATTATTTCATTGTAGAAATTCATTGATTAGGAGCTTTCCTCTCTCAAGAGTAGTAATAGCATATTGGAAGTGATAGAACAGTCCTACACATATCCTACTGGATAGGTTAACCATGTGATAATAACTTTGGTAGGATGATCATACCCTACAAACTTCTTAGTAATTAAGTTAGAGAATAAGATGGAAGACAACTTTCTTGTCATAATGGAAAAAGCCTAGTTGAGAACTATTAATTGTAATTTAGTCTTATAGACTTCACCTTGAAATTCATAGGAACTATACAACTAAAAAGAGAAATTACAAGAATATTTTATGTGATCCTTCCCAATCATGTGGCAAGCAGGGTTGTAACTACTATCTTATAGAGCATCTTTGTATCATCTGAAATGTCAATTGCCTTGAAGAAGATCTATTCCATGAATTCACAAATTAGACATTTGAGATACCAATTAATTCTCTTCATTTGATGCCAAATAATTTGATTTAGAAGAAGAGAATATAATAAAGGCTACTATAGTGGAGCAATATGATCCTAGATTTTGAAGCACTCTTTGATTTTTTTGAAGATACTTTTACATCACCATTGGAACTCAGGTCACCTCTTAAAGGCTTGAAGTATATATTCCTCATCGATGATCATCCTATTATCATCAATTCCTCTCTAATGATCATCAAAAGATAAAATTTAAAAAGGTACTTGCAAAACAAAGAAAAGCCTTTACCTAGTTTCATGATAAATTCACAAGAATTGACTCTTCTATTTGTCATCATTGCATATACATGGATCCAAGTGTCAAACCTTAATGGATATTTCAATAGAGACTTAACACTAATATTCTGGATTTGGTGAAAAGAGAAATTATTTATCTTCTACAAGCCATTTTTATCACTTCTATTACTAATAGTGCATGGGCTAGTTTGACTGTAGTCACACCTAAGAAAGATGAAAAATGAAGGATTTATATCAAATATAGGCTATTGATGCTATTGATTTTCAGAATCATTTTTCATTACCCTTTGTAGACTAGGTATTGAGTAGCATCTCTAGCTAGGAGCACTACAACTTTCTTATTAGGTACTCTAGTTACAATTAGATTAACACTACATCAAACAATCAAGAAAAAAAATACCTTCATCTATTGATGGAAAACCTTTTCCTTTAAATGCATGCACTTTGGGTTATGAAATGGACTAGTGACATTCCAATGATTATTTCTATTTGTGTCTGAATATTACATTGACTAGAGCATGAAAGTCTCCATGGATGACTTTTCCACCTGTGGTAAAACATTCCATGCAATGCTATCATGAACATTGATGGCATTGCTCAATCAAATGGAAATACTGTGTTGTCCTCCGAGTATCTCTATTAACTCTATTCATCCTCACAAAGAATAAAGATGAAATTTAAATAATATGAAACCAGATGTTGGTAGAAAAATTTAGTTATTATGGCATCTCATTTTGACACTTTATGATTATCATGTGTTCTTATTTAGTTATTTCTAGATGTAGAATTTGCCCTATGAGAAGATGACATCTTTAATTTATAGGTATTATTTTAAATAAATTATTTTTATTATTGATAATACAATATTTTTATTCTAACAGTGATCATTGAATGATCCTAACTATTTAAAATGCTAGTACTAGTCATTGATAACAACACTAATGATGAGTGACAGATTAACCCTATGTCTAATCATATGAATCACAAGCATTCATGTATGATCCAGAAAAATTCAATGAATTATGAGAAGTTGAATTCCTTAGATAGTTAACCATTAGATTTTTGATCATTATCTTTCTAATTACACTTGTGTAGATTCAAGTTATATGGTTAAGTGTGATTAGGGCATATGATGATATTTTTATGACTTAAAATTTTTTTTAAGTATTAAAATATTAACCTAATTAATATAAGTATAAAAAGTATATCTAAACTAGCCTAAGCATAGAACATCCATTTCCAATTTGTCATACACATCTTGAACAACAACTAATACTACTAGGTTACTAAGTGATCCACTAATTGGATTACTAAGTGTTAATATGTTATACTTGAAATCAATCATACTCATAGAAATTTAGTAAGTATAGTGTAATAAAATATTTAAATAATTTTATTGAAAATAAAGAAAAAATTAAAGTAAATTTCAAGAAATAAATTAAAATGCTAGGCCAAGTACTACAATGAACAAAATAAATCTCGATTCCATTATCATCATGTAACTAGGTTTAGATATGGTAAGCACTTAAATGAAACTCCATAAAATCTATTGAATTCATGTTATGGGCACTTAGAAAGAAAAACATTCTTTCACACAAAAAAATATAAGATTCTAGTTACACAATGATCAAAAGTACCATAAACATGCATTTATATAGGTATTTATGAGACTTGCATCAATGATGATGTGTTGATGAAGCAAGGGATATAGTGAAACTAATGCATTAATATGATTAACTGACATAGCATTCATAAACTACTAGGAAATTTTGGAGACATATTAGAGATTACCTATGAAGGAACAAAACATGTGAAGTAATCCAAACTGCTTCTATGGTTGAACTAGCTTGAGAATCTGAAGATGAAAACAAATGGAAAAATTAATTATATTTCTATCAAGTACATGATTTGATGCACTTCATGAGAATTAGTTAAGATCCTTATAAAAGTAATGTGATTTAGAAGATCATAATAACTCTCAACCTTAATTAAGAAATGAAGATTGTACCTATGAAGAAGATGAGAGACTTTTGATACATTAAGGTTTGAAGAACTTGAAAGTGCTCTCATAGGCTATTAGATGACACTAGTGGAAGAAGGTGCATTGAAGAATTATTCCATTGCATTGACCTCAAGTTCTAGCCAAGCATTCAAAAAGAAAGAGAAAAGGTGATAGATAGAGATACCCTTGTACATTGGTGAAGGTGACATTAATGATAGTGATCTTATTCTTTGTATTAAAAAATTTAATACAGTGATTGCCAATTACCTCAAGGAGTAAGAAAAAAGACTAAAATGAAGATCATCAAGAGGTAAGTTCATAGGTAAGGGTTATAAATTAGCCTCTTTCACCTATCTTTGAAATACTATTTTTTGGATTTGCTATGGATTAGAACATCTTATGTTGGAATATTCTAGTAGTAAAAGATTACAAGATGAGGCTAAGATGTAAGAGAAGGAAAAATACTTGGTAAGAAAATAATATAATGATGAAGAACTAAGAGTAGTGGAGGTAAAAGATGGTGATATCTCTAACTCTCATATTTTTTGCATGACAATTATGAACCTCACTACATCACATGAAGATGAGGAAGATAAGGAATAATAAAGAGGTAGAAATCATTGAAGAAAGTTAGGAATGTATTAAAGAAAATTATATTAAATTACATAAAATTTTCCTTAAGTTTAAGAGCAAGCTAAACCACTATGATTTATAGTTTGAGCATAAGACAAACTCATGTCTAACTCTAATAAGTAAATACAAGACCCTTAATGTTAAGATTTGCGAACTAAGTATTTTAAATGAGTTAATGAAATTGCAAGAAAACGAGTAGAGTGAATTCAAGAAAAAAACATTACAAATCATCTCCCACTTAATAGATATTTCCTTTCTGAAGAAGAGGAATGAATTACTGCATCAAAAGATGGAGAAAGAAAAATAAGTTGCTAGAAGATTTACTCTAGAAAAATCTTTCTTAGATCAATTTCTTTAGCAATTCATAATTTCAAATAACAAGAGTGATATTGGTTATAGAGCCACTATGTCAATATATAATAAAATGAAACCAAGGAAAGTTTATCAAGACAAGTTTTATCATATCTATACTTCTACATTTTGTAGATTTATAATATGTTATTAATTGTCATTGAGCTAGTCACATAAGGACTTATTGTTCAACTAGAAACATAATAATTTAAGATGCTTCTTACTTGGTTCATCAATAGAGATAGGATAGAAATAATGTATAGCATAACATAGTGAATATATGGGTATTGAAGGAAAGCTCTGAAAAATAGTCCCAATAAGATAAGTCATATGGAGAAAGAGGCTTTTCATGCTACTCTTAAAAGGTAAGACAAAGAGGGAATCACATGTCTAGAAAGTATGAAAGCAGGAAATAGGTAGTCATACAAATTGGAATGATAATACCAAATATGAACCAGCTCACCCTACATTACTTGCATATCATCTTATGATTGGGATCATTTCCAACTAGGTAAATGTAAGTAAATTTCTTCCATATCTAGTAGGTTAGGAAGGTTAAGATATTTTTGTTCTTTTTGTTATTTCTTTATGTCCTTGTAGCTACATCAAGAATATTTTTTGAGGTATGTAAACCCCAACATGTGTCCTAAACTTTGATATTTTTCTAGGTTGGATGTTCACTTTTCATTAGGGATGTTCACCCTAGAACAAAAGTCCTCTCAGATGGGACATTCACACTTATGTGAAGCATCCTAGATAGGCTCCTAGGAACATCTACTTTTAATCATGGGTTTCCTAACCATGTAAGATAAAAATAAAACTTATGATATTCCCTCTAGGGAATAAGCATAGATGCCTTGAATACCCTAAAATCCCTTATTTTCACTCATGATCGTAGTGTCCATCATAGAGAAAGTGAAGATAAAGAAAATAGAATACTAATGGGAAGAGATCATGGATAGAATTAAGAAGTGCATTAAGATATTTTAGTTATATATATATATATATATATATATATGAAAAGATATATAGTAATAGAAGACAATATAAAACATTTTTTAGATCTAAGGTACTGAGGAAATATTCATGCTATTGCAAAAATAAATTATTATTAGTAAATTTTTGAAAATGTTGATTTTGTATATAAAAGAAAAGTTGTTAGAGCTAATGTGACCATGGATGCATCCATTTTATCTCTTGTTATTTATACTAAAAGATGGGAGGTATGATCATTTACTCCCATAGTAAGAGATTGTGCTCTAGTCTTTGCTCACTGGAGTTAAGTTAGATTATAGTTCTATTATTTGTAGGGATATTATATTAGAGCATTGCAAAGTATAAATCTTTCACCACCCATTATTGATTATCCTAATTATTAGCAATGAGTGTATAACCATCTTTAACATGCTCATCATTTATGGTAAAAAGAAAATAGTTTAGTATGTAGAAAAAAAGAGCATTTATGGGAGAAAAGTTAGTAGGTACACTCTATAGGTTATGAGACTATAGCTCTCTAAATTTATATCATTTGGACATCATCTCATATCTGTCATAAATAAGGCATTGCATGCCTTTATTGAGAACTTTGATAAAATGAATCACAATATTTCTAGATTCAATAGATGAGCTAATAAACTTGGGTGAAGGTGCTTAAATCCCAACACGTTTCAATTGGATGAGCTTTCTCCTATGTTGGATGAGGATCCAATTAGGATATTTAGTTGATCATCTAATGAGCACAATACCCTTTTGAGAACATTAGAGGCGAGTCCATCTAGGGGATATGATTTGAAAATGGTAGAGAACAAAGGTGAGGAGATTAGAGAACTAGATGAGACATAATAGTAGAACTATGAGGATTAGTATCATACTTTTCATGTTTACTAAGAGGCATATGATAAGGAAAAGTAGCCTCTCAATAACTAGAATATTATTTATGATTCCATCATCAAGGGTACCATGAATAGTATCTTTAGTCCTCTCATATTAAAGATCTATCAATGAGGCTAATCACTGAATGGATCTTGTTTTCATCATTTCATAGATTCACTTGCTTAGTTTTCTTAATGTTATTCATTTAAATAGAAGTTTTGATCCAAGTGTTAAAAGCTAACTATGATTGAGCAGATGATTGATTAGAGGATATGCAAAGATCTCCCATAGTGACAATGATGATGATGTGTATAGAGTAGTAGATTAGGAGGATTCAGATTGAGTATATTTGAAAATATTTCTATCTTTCATGGATGATATTTAAAAAAGAAAAGATAATATGAGTACTATATCTATGGGCTCTATGTTTAGTGTTCATGTGTCTATGTTTTCATGAACTTATGTCTATGTGTTTTTGTTTTATGTTTCATGCTTATAATATGTGTTTCATCAACTTAATGTTTTATCATATTTATTTAGCAATATTTTGATTTTTTTATCTTTCTAGATGTTTTTGATTTTTATGTAACTCTTATTCATTTTTAAAGTTTTTATATGTCATCAAAAACAGCAAGATTGTTAACAAATCTCATGTTTTGGAACACTAAAACTAGAAAATGAAGAAGTGTGCTCTATTCATTATGCATGTGTGTAGATCTTAATAAGGTATGGATTAATTTTGAGAATTCAAGGCTATGGGATATTGATTCAACTTTACTAAGAGAAGGTGGAACATGAGGAAGTCCCACCTAAATATCAAGTAGTTGCAAAGAGGATCCCAAGGTAGCCATTAATCAAAATAAGAAAAGGTATATATTATGTTCTATTCATTTTTTTAACATATAGTAGTGGAAAAAGTTTGTGTATTTATCATTTATTAGATATTTTCTCTAGATTCCATTTCTATTATCATGGTTACTTGGATTTGGAATTCTCATAACTACAAAACTTGGCTCTTACACATCATTGATATGGTCATTATGGATGATTTGCTAGATTTCTTCTGAAGGTGCATTACTATTATACAAACTTTAATCCTCAAGTTTGAATGTACTATAATCCATTATTTTCATTTATAGGATATATTTTATTTGCATTTTTAGACAATGGCTTTTTCATTCTTTATGTCCTAGGATGGTATCTCTTGTGTACATTAAAATTGAAATCATTGTCAACATTTTTCTTTTGTCTTTCTTTCTTTAATTCAAGAAGCTCAAATTGTCTTTGAGAAGAAATACACTTTAATTGTTTACCATGGAAATTTCTCACTTGTGTAGCCAAGTACTTGAAATGTTTGTTTTTCCTTAAGGGATTTTTACTTAGAAGACTAAATACTTATGTTTGTACATTAAGGGATTATTGGTGCTATTAGAGGTAGATATATTTTTATGCTCTTAGGAAACTTTAATTATGAGCATAGTTAATAATGGAGTAGTGATGAGACTTGATTCACAGGAGCCGCAATATCACGTTGTCCCCTACGATATCGTGTACGCGATATCGTGGTCTGACACCATATCTATAAATAAGAGGCGACTCTCCCTTGTTTGCCCATACTGAGTTAGAAGTAGGGAAACTCAGGCAGTTTGATCACTCCAAAGATAGAATATTTTCGATGTGCCCGCAGTAGAAGTCCTAAAGTAAACAGATTTTATTCAAGCAACATTGTACCTAAACACAAGTTATGTACAACAATAAAGACAAACTTCCTGGATAAACCTTGCAGTTCATAGAATACGATTTTATTTATTATTTTCTCTCTCACCCTTAAACTCCTAGAATGAAAAATGAATACGATTTGATTACGAGCATTTAAGGATGTGTACGGATAGTCAAGAAATCAGCTACTCATTGCATGCAGTATGAGTACAACATGATTACGAGCATCTAGTGTGACTACTTGGTAACCCAGTGGCATATCTAGGATCTAAGCTTGGTAATCCCAGTGGTAGTCCCAGATGTGTATGGTTAGTCAAGGAATAGGCTGCTCATCGCACGTAGGCTAAATAGATTCTCTCAACCCTTTCCTCCTAGTTAACTACCTCAGTACGACCACTTTGAGCACATGCACTACGTGTGGTGATCTTAGCAATGATTAGGATTTGGTAGCTGCGGTTGCATCGGTTCATGATGTGTACAGTAAGTGAGAACAGATGCTAACGCTAGGTAATTTAGACTTAGTTCATTAGTTAGAGTTAGTTATTTTCTCCAATCCTTCACCTCGATAGCATAGGGGATAAAACATAAAAGATATAAAAATCATATACCTCATACTTACTTAACCATACACCGTGACAACTACAAGAAAGTCTAGAAAGACAATGAATGATTAACCCCAAATGTTCCATGGGGCATGTAGTCACTTAGTCTGCGGAGTTTGACTGGATCGTGCATGCTATGCTCATTTCGTATGGTTGAGTGTAGGGGTAACTCGCCACTCATCATTGGCGCCGTTGCTGGGGACTAAGTGTTTGTGCATTGAATAGAACATAAAGGATATCACTCACATTGTTGGGAGCCTAAACGAATCTTTGGGTTAATCAAGATAAAGAATTATATAACGGTGAAATAGCACACCGATAGGACACTATGTCTTCTTCTTCTTCTCATAAGAGCAACTCACCACCTAAGGACCATACACGAGACAGTCGGCAACATAAAACACATAGCCAAAATTAGGCAAGTCCTAAACAATACAAGATAGTTTATACTCATCGGGATGAGTATATTCCAAATTTTACCTTTATCCTTCATCAAGACAAATAGCTATGATGGAGAGATTTGCAAGGTAACATCACGTTACTCCTAGATCGGTCAGTCTCTAACATGCTTTTCCATGTTTTGGCACAGATTGGCATGACAGAATTGTATGCTGAATACGTTGCGGAAGACTTTGATATGAGGGATTATCATCCCACAGAAGCAAAACATGTGAGGGACTCAAGGCAGGAGAGTCAACATACACTTTTGAAGGACAAAGGTCCACACGTCCTTATTGAAATAGGAGATGAGGAACTCCTTATAACAGGTTCTCTAGCAAATGATGTTCCCCCTCCTACCGATGGTGAGGAGGTTAGGTATTAGAACCTATGATCAATGATACTTAACACTGGTTTTGATTCTCGTGAACACCAACTGTTCACAGAGGGAACAACAACTTATGCAAAGGATGAGCACTTCGATCGTTATAACGATTGGGGCCAAAGCAACCGAAGAGAAGGCAACAAACATCATCATGGTGATGGTTCCCCTTCCCCTTCCCCTTCATCTCATCACTCACCCTCTCCTTCCACATCTGAGCATAGCCACCATAAACATAAAGGTGAGGATAAAGGTAAGAAGGATGAAAGACCTTGATAGGAAAGTCGAGAGAGAGGACAAGGGCAAGGACATAGGGAGAGTAGGGAACAAGAAATCACAGGCGCCATGAAAGAGATGATCATGAAGAGTCCCTACTCACAACCCAAAGTATTCTTGACATAATGGAGGAAGTTAGGATTCTCACAAGGTATTTAAAAGATAGTCGGATCAAACATTTAGACATGAACAATATCCCACGATTTGAAGGGGGATACAACGTAGATCTATAAAATCATTTACAGGCATTCCACGATGCCTATGCCTTGAAGAATATAGAAAATGAGTGGCAAAAACTTAAGTTGTTCCCCAATACACTCACCAAAGAAGCAGAGAGTTGGTACCGATCCTTAGAACCGGAAACCATCAGGAGGTGGAGTACGATGCTAGAACTATTCAACGAGAAGTATCAAATGTACTCCTAAGTGTCTAATTTGGGTAAGCAGATCCAAGGCTAGAAGCAAGGTACTTATGAACCCTTGGATGTTGCCATGGCCCACTACTACACATTGTTACATCGTTGCCTGGGCCATGGATATGCTCAGAGGGATCAACTTCACCACATCATGAATGTGGTAAGGCATGAAACGAGAAGAACCCTTGGGACTTATGCCCAAGGGAGACTCTCACAACTTAGAGCCCATGAAGTACATCTCTTGTTGGAGCAAGTAGCAAAAGAAGAAGGTGAGCTACGAAAAAGGGAAAGTGTGAAAAAATACAACCATGATTCCTCTCTTCAAAAGTAGGGAGTGAAATTTTGTGATGAAGAGGTTGAGTCACCAATCGAAGAGTTGGTGAACAGAAAGACCTTGCCTCTTCAAAAGATCACAATAGAAATAGTGGCTAAGGTAGATGACGTATGGAGTTCCTTAGACTCTAAAATTGAAACTGTCTTAAAAATTGTAGAAGAGTCTAAGGTGAAACAAAGTAGTGACAAAGGTAAGACAAAGTGGAGAGATTTAGGCCCTGCACATAAGAAGGGTAAAGGGAAAATCACTAACTCTGATGTGGCTATGGAATCTGACACAGAAGATAATGGTGGATGTGAGATCTACCAATATGACCATCCTAAGGGATGTTGTTCAATTATCTCACATCTATAGGAGTCTAGGGTGTATGCGCTTAATCTAAGACTCAACCAATGGAAAACACCCTATAGGTTACCTTACCCCCAAGGTAACCAAGGTAGTTTCACCAACCATTAACATATTATCCAAGTGGATCTCCACCACAACCCATTGAATAGCATCAGCAATGGCAATACCCACAGTCATCGGGGATGCCATCGTCGAAACATCAGTACCCTTACCAGCAGCCTGACCCTTATGGATATTATGTGCAGCAGTCAATTTCTCCAAGTGACTCAATGAGTCACACAACTCCCCACTATCACTACCAATTTTAGGAGTACTTTAGAAGAACTCCTTCTCCTCCAGGAGACATTCCATACCCACATAATCCTCCAAATCCATCCGCACCTCTTCCACAAGTAGTTCCCATAACACCTCCTACTCCAACAATGCAAGGGAAACTTTCTACCCAACCGTAGTAATGTCATGCTGCGAGAGCTATAAATATCCAACCTACTATTGGTTTTTACAACTGTAAAAACAGTAGATATTTCTTCATAACAAAAAGCCTAGACAAACTCTCACAACAACAAGTGGTTGGGCTCATGTACACTCCTCCACCATCTAACACTTCGAAGTACCCTTCAGTCCAACAGAGCTTAACAAATACGGTTATGTTCACACATACTGTAACTGACTAGATCAAGGTATGCCACCTTCTTAGGAAACTAACTGATCCTAGAAGCCCCTTAATCTATTTACAAATCACTAAGAATGAACCACATAGGGCTCTTCCTGACTCAGGTTTTAGAGTTAATTTAATATCATGAGAAATGTATCGAGCTTGGAACCTGCCCCAACTTAAGAAGAGCAACATTCAACTAGAGCTGGCAGACCAGTGCATCACCATTCTCTTGGGATTGGTGGAGTACATCATTACCACTGTGTGTGGTTGGTCTTACCCAGCTGATTTCCTGGTGATTGAAGTCAACAACAACAAAGGGAACTTCCCAATTATAATGGGAAGGGCATGGCTAAGTACAGTAGACGCATGCCTTAGGATCCATGATCTTTCCTTGGAAATCTCTAAGATAAATCTTTATGGAAAGATCAAGAAGAGGAAAGTTCCATGCATCACATATAGTGATTCATTAGGTGATGACATGCAGGAAATGCTTAGAAGCCCAAGATGGCTTCCTTTTAGTGAAGGAGCTTGGGCTATTAATTCATCTAGATTATGTATCACTTAGAGAAAATTTGGTATCCCTATAGTTTCTTATTTACATATGCATGATAAATGGATTACATGGAAGAAATATTCTAGCGTTTATGGTTTGAATAGAAAGAGGAAAAAGAATTTTAAAAAATTAATTTCTAATCTTGAGAATTTTTTGAAAATTAACAATAGCTTCCATCATGTTTTCCTAGATATTTCTTAGAATGATGGAAAATTAGTTTTTTCCTTTTAATTCCAAAGCTACTTATAAGATTATTACAAATGATTTTATTTATAACAAATTTAGCAAGGTATGGAAAATGTAATTTTCTTTACGATATTGGATGATGAAAATGAAAGATAATTGGAGAGCTCCTATCTTTCTTAAAATTTTTATTTTTTATTATGTCTTATTTATTAAGGTTTTCTTGTTGGCACTCATCTTACACATATGCAAATTGTTTCTCTTCAATGCCCTCTTTATGAAAGTAAATATTTATATTCTTATGTTTTTTAAAAGTGTCATGTTGTATAGCATGCTTGAAAATGAACATCCAAAATTTGTAACAATTTTTAACCAAGCATCAATGAAGTCACTATTGGTAATCAACTTACTTTGTGTACTTTCTATTTTACATTTAGGAGTGCCTTTGACCACTTTTTTTCTAGTCTATTTGAAAGCTTAAATCTACAACTATTTTTAAGTAATAAGAGTATAACTATGAACTCTCTTTAAATGTTAGATATTTAATTATAAAGGTGTTACTTTTTAGCTACAACTTTAAGCAAATAATCTCTTAGTAAAGCTAAATAGTTTGTTTATTTTCTAAAATATTATTTTTTTGGAGGCTTAAGGATAGAAAGCTTTTAGCTTCTATTACAATTTGTGCATTATTTCTTATTGATGTGTTCTTTTGTCTTTAGAAAGAGTTTTTTTCTTTCTAATTTTGATGTGTTATTTCTAATTTTCTTTTGTGTTTGAGTAAAAAGGAACAATAATTAGAACATTACTTGGGGATTATGTGGGTGTGCAACATTATTCAAATTTTCTAACTAGTGTTTTCTAGACTCAGACTCTACGAGTGACTCTCAATAGAATAAACTCAAACTTGGCAAGTTACTCAGTAAACCCACTGAATAGTGCAAAGAACTTGTTGAAAATTAAATTTTCACTTCTTTGACCTTTTCAAAATATATAGATTTCTAAGCTGGCTCATGAGTTGTGAGTTACTTCAAGGCAAAAGAAACTCGAGTTTGTCTTTGAGTAGGCAAGTCTCGCAACAGGGTTGCTAACTTCTGACATGGGGAATATCCAAAACTGGATTTAGTTTCTATTTGTCTTCTTCTTTTCTATGAAAAAAATTGGTTTCTTGCTCTCCAAAAGAAGGAAGAAGAATTGATGCTCTAACATGCATAAGAGTTCATAAATTGAAATCTTCGTAAAAGAATTAATTGTATGTTATAAAACTTCTCTTGGTGAAAAATAAAATGGATTAATTTCATTAGGATGAGTAGTAGAAAATATTTAATCTGGCAAGATGTGGGTCATGTGACAAGAATATTTAGACATGAATGAGTTTCTATACTCGTAAAATGCCCATTAAGAAACATTGGTCATTTCTTTAATTCATGGTCTATAGTTGGAAAATGATTTTTTACACATATCCTAATGAAAGAAAAGAGTGTATGTTTTTAATGAAGTTTGTAAATAAAAAATATTCATGAACAGGATTGGGAAAGAGTTTCAATGAATTTCTATTTTCATGTACTAGATGCTACGATAACTCTAGTATTTTTAGAATTGTTTTCAATATTCTAATCCTAGCTTGAGGATTATTTACTAGTGATGAATCTTATCATGTGGTCCAATAACAGGAACAATTTTGTGCAAAGGCAATGGCAGACAAGGCTCTTTCATTGGTAATAAACAATGCTAGAGTGCACATACTAGAGAATCGCTAAGAATCATTACATTGAAAGTCAAAATAGCATCATGTGGTAGAACTACTACTTGCACCATCCTTTTTTTGAGATGAACAACTTGATGTGGATGTTCTAGCCAATAGATTTCTTATTGAGGTATTCAAAGTTCTTGTTGCATGCCTTCATGTTAAAAGTTTTTAATAAGCAATGAAACCAACGTGAGACAGGGTACTAGATCACTTGGAATGATAAGAGTACGAAATAGAAGTATAAAAATTATGGGTTGTAAACCTATTGTAATGTATCTTTATTATTGGGCAAGTGGCAATGTTAAATACTGAGAATTAGAAAAGATAAAGCTCACAAGGCACTTCACTCTCTCCTTGAGGAAGAAAATTCTCCCTTTGGAGTTCTGAGAGGAAGATGTTATCTATGCAATTGTCTAATTCTGATTTTTTCTGCTGTCAAACAAATCATCCATTTTGATAAAAACTTATTAACTCAACTAGGAATTTGTTGTCTTTCCGTATCTGAAATAGATCAATGAAATTCTCCCTTAAGATTATTGTAACACAAGATCTAGTTTCTTAAATAAGAAGTGAAAATCCAAATTATATTAGTCATAATTTACTCGAGTTTCTTAAATAAGGAAAGAAGGTCTTCTAAAAGATTATAATAGAATAAAAAAGAAAGAAATATAAGATTTATTTTGTAAGCATAGTGTAATTAAGTAAAAAATAACTTGATGAAGTACAAATGTTAATGTAAAGTTAAGTTCATTAAGAACTTAGTGAAGTACATAAGTCTAGTTGTAATAAGTCAGAACACACACCTATTCATAACATAGTATAAGTTATGGATAATAGTAATACAAAAAAGATTGAAAATAAATCTTACGAATAAATGTTATGATATACAAGTATGATGAAATTATTATGTTTGGGATAAGAATTTAGTAGCTACTCCATTATTAACTATGCTAACAATTAAAGTTTCCTAAGAGCATAAAAATATATCTGCCTCTAATAGCAAGACACACCAATAATCCCTTAAGGTACAAACATAAGTATTTAGTCTTCTAAGTAAAAAACCGCGTTAAAAAAAGAAAATATTTCAAGTACTTGGCTACTCAAGTGAGAAATATCCAAGGTAAACAATTAAAGTGTACTTCTTCTCAAAGACAATTTGAGCTTCTTGAATTAAAGAAAGAAAGACAAAAGAAAAATGTTGACAATGATTTCAATTTTAATGTACACAAGAGATACCATCCTAAGACATAAAGAATGAAAAATCCATTGTCTAAATATGCAAATAAAATATATCCTATAAATTAAAATAATGGATTATAGCACATTCAAACTTGAGGATTAAAGTTTGTATAATAGTAATGCACCTTCAAAAGAAATATAGGAAATCATCCATAATGACCATATCAATGATGTGTAAGAGCCAAGTTATGTAGTTATGAGATTTCCAAATCCAAGTAACCATGATAATAGAAATGAAATCTAGAGAAAATCTCTAATAAATGATAAATACACGAACTTTTTCCACTACTATATGTTAAAAACATGAATAGAACATCATAGGGACCTTTTCTTATTTTGATTAATGGCTACCTTGGGAATCCTCTTTGCAACTACTTAATATTTAGGTGGGACTTCCTCATGTTCCACCTTCCCTTACTAAAGTTGAATCAATACCCCATAGCCTTGAATTCTCAAACTTAATCCATACCTTATTAAGGTCTACACACATGCATAATGAATAGAGCACACTTCTTAATTTTCTAGTTTTAGTGTTCCAAAACATGAGATTTGTTAAGAATCTTTCTCTTTTTGATGATATCTAAACACTTGAAAATGAGTAAGTATTATAGACAAATCAAAAACATCTATAAAGATAAAAAAATCCAAATCTTGATAAATAAATATGATAAAAATTAAGTTGATGAAACACATATCATTAGCATGAAACATAAAACAAAAACACATACACATAAGTTCATGAAAACATATACACATGAATACTACACATAGAGCTGATAGATATAGTACTCATATTATCTTTTCGTTTTTAAATATCATTCATAAAAGATAGAAATATATTCAAATATACTCAATCTAAATCCTCCTAATCTACTACTCTATATGCATCATCATCATTGTCACTATGGGAGATCTTTGCATATCCTCTAAATCAATCATCTGCTCAATCATAGTTATCTTTTAACACTTGTATAAAAACTTCTATTCAAATGAATAACATTAAGAAAACTAACCAAGTGAATCTATGAAATGATGAAAATAGGATCCATTGAGTGATTAGCCTCATTGATAGATCTTTAATATGAGAGGACTAAACAGACTATTCATGATACTCTTGATGATGGAATCATCAATAATCTTCTAGTGCTTGATCAAAAATTCTATTTAAATGAAGAACATTAAGAACACATACGTAGTTAACCATATTTAAGAGTATGAAAATATGTAAACCTAGATTTATTCTCCAAAGTCATAATTGTTCAAGCACCAACTTGGCTGGAGGTGAGTGAATATACTCTGGCTCATTGACAACATTAATGGCTAAAACAAAAATGTTGATACATAACTTTTGGATGCACCAAAACCTAGGAAAAAAAACTTGTTTAAGGAGACTATTGTCTGGGGTTCCTCTCGTATGGGTATGAAAACTCAAGAATAGTCTCAACTAGAGAGGGCTATGTGATGTTCCAAAAAAATTAAGTTAAATTAAAAAGTTGGGAGAATTTAAATTGAATACTATCTTGAAAATATAGTAACCAATAAATTTTAAATTTTTCCGTAGTCTCCCACACTACTACTTGGCCATTTTTGTCAATGGTTTCCACTATTGGGTAGGAATATCTCAACTATCATCAAAGAGGGAGACCTATTGCATGTTGGCATCATTACATGCAAGGAATGGGGGAGAGAGAGATCCTTGATGTTTGCCACCCACTTGCTGCTAGTTGCTGCACTAGAAAGGAAGGAGAGAGAGAAATGCCACTTCCATTCCATCATCCATGCACGCTATTTCCACTATTGACTATCAAACAAGCTACTGCTGACTACCATGTGAACTGTTGCTAGTGTAGCCACCTCTACTGCTATTAGTCAGTCTCTGCATGAGTCATATGCCATCATTCATGTGGAGAACTTGCCACATGATACTTTTAGGAGAGCCTACAAAATTCCATCACCAACCACCATTTGTGTAACTCTACCACCACTACACAAGCCATGCGTTAGATGTCTAAGGCCACTGCTCTACTATGCATGCCATCTATCACACACTGTGATTGTAGTTTGCACCTCTATCTCATCATTTGTGTGTCTGTTGCATTGTTGTTGCCTACTACTAACAAATAGTTGACATGTAGTAGCTACAACTAACTACCATCCACCGCCTATCATTTTCATTAGCTGTTGATCACAACCACTTGTTGCTACCACCAACCGTCAACTATGCCATGCATTTTCTTCTTGTTGTGCACCTACTATTGATAGGAATCCTACATTGTCGGTGTTCTTCATGCCCATACCTACCATTGATTTGCTACCATGTATCATTCAAAGTTGCAGGTACTAACACCCACACCTACCATTATTGTTCCTTACTGCATGTCTACTAGTGACCACCTGCAGAATGTTGGCTAAGAGGCTCCCCTTTTGATGATTTGGAGAGGGAAGACTAATGACCCTAGTTGCCGTAGGGAAAGGAGGGTCCTGATAGATGATTTTCCTACCATTGCCTAGTGCTCGTCAACATCCCCACTAGTTTTAAGAGTGAGAGGGGAGGCTCTTGGATGATTTGTGCTTGCTAATGTTATAGTTATTGTTGTCACCACATGCATGATCACATCACCCACCTACTTTGAATACCCATCACCTGGGACATTACATAACTCCTACCATGACTACCACTATGTCTATTACTACAATCACATTCCATGTAATGCCCATCCATCACTCCCCATCATGACTACCATGACTTTTACAACCAATGTAACTCCTACCACCTTGCCCTATTCTCCACCACCTAGGGCCATTATGTAACTCCTATAATGCCTAGGAACCACCATAGATGGATTATACTAGATCCACCAAGACACCTACCATGCACAAGATTTACATTTCTAGTGTACAAAATGGATGTAAATTTTGTGAAATGAAGGTTGTAGGAACACATTCCAACTACAATCAAATGGTTAATAAGTTTTTTTGGAGTTAATCTATTATATAAAATTAAGTTGGGAGCATGTGCCTTTTGTGGATCTTCGATGTTTTCGAATTTCAAGTAAGTTTCATGAGATTAAAGAATCTCAAGGCACATCACATGTGTTAGATTCGAAGAAATAGTAATTCAATTCATATCTAACGTTTTCTTTAACATATGTGTTCGTTTAGTGAAAAACAAAAATTCTCAAATATTAATACCTTTGCTAGAAAGCCAAGAAAATGTACATGTAATTCACCATAAGATAAGCCTATTGGTAAAGATAGCAGACTTGTAGGATGTTTAATTTTCACAATCTTCAAACTTGTTTAAACATGGCCCTGTGTTTAGCATGGGCGATGTTGGTATCAACAGTTAGCCCCCAAACTTCAATTTCATGTAAGTGCAAGGATAGAAAAACCATTGAAATCTTAAAAGGAAATGTAGAAGACAGAGGACTGAAAAGGTCATAAAACATACTCAAATTAAACTTGAAAGCAGAAATCCCATCATCCTTAATCCAACATAACAAATAAACTAAAACCTTGAAAATAATAGGAAGAATCATAGCATTATTGAAATATAAAATATAAATGAGATTTCATGTAATAGTAATAGGATATATCATATAAAGCATTATGCTTATATTATTTTCCAATGGTGTTATGATGATCCAACATGTAGTAGCTCAAACAACCATAATGATTACTAAAATAATATGAAAAGCAAAAACCAAAACCAATATTCTAAAAAAGATATGATGGAAATGAAAATAAAATATGCAAATGCAACTATATACATATTAAATGCATGGAAAAGATGAAGAAAACATGCAACTAAGAATCTACTAGGTGTCCACATGGGGCACCTAAGTAGAAATGCTTTAGATGAAATGCACTGAAGTTCCTATGTAATTTATGTCCTTGCAAATCAACAATTTTTAGAACATTGGGGGCAGTGGCATTTGTAACTTGGGGCCTGACCACATAGGAGAGAACTTACTTTGAGGATTGGTTCAACCAAATGCTCTACCTCTTTTTAGGACTAGATCTCCTATTTTAAAGATTTTACTTGCTTGTTTCTTGTCAAGCCATTGTTTAACAATTTTTCAATGATTAAGATTATGAAAATCAAGACAATCTTAATTTGCTCATTTTTTTTCTATCAGTTGCTAAATTTGAATGTTTCATAAGATGAATAATTTTAGATCCTAGAAGTTCATCAAGTTTTCCTTTCATATATGTTTCAATCTTAGGTTTAGGTCTTGGTAAGTCATCAAATACAACTTCTCTAGGAACATGTTTAATGGATGTGTCATCAAAATTTAGCACACCTTATAACATTTTAAGGGATAGGATCTCATTTATATCTTTGTCCTCCCCTAAAGGTGGTGGGTCACTGAGAAGAAATCCCTTTCCATTGTGTTGATAATGAGGAAAGGTATCTTCATAGTTTTCTTTACCTTCTATAGAAGTTTGATAAGGTTTGGTGGAATCTATAATTTTTGATAGGGTTTGGTGGAATCTCTAATTTTTATTGTGGCTATTGCTACTATTGGAAGTTAATTTATGCAATATTTAATGTTATGATTGATAGTTAAATGACTAAGATTTTATCTTTGGATTATGTCCTCAATTAACACATTGTTAATTTTCTAATGATATTAGGTAGTAAATCCATAACATCTATCCATCCCATTAAACTCTATGAGGCTCTACATAATGGGAACATGAGGTCCTTCCACAAATAAAAGTTAAAGAAAATAATGATCTTATTACTTAATAGACTTGAAATGGACCAAGTGAAAATGGACAAGGGTATGACTTCAAGGGGATTTTTCATCTTTGTTTCGTTTTCAACTTCTATCTTAAGTTTTATGATTCTTCTTCATTGGTTTCTTGCCACTGCTATTATTGATCATAATAGGAAGCATGTCTTTCCATGATATGATTTCCATGAACAAAACTAAAAACAACAACATAGGAATTTAAAGCACATCCCTAAGATAAAATAATGATCTACAAGCACTAGTTATGGGGTTGGAAAGGCATGTTACCCATGCTTGAAGGCACCCCTCTAACTAAGACCCTTCATATCTTCCTACTTCTCTTTTTTTATTTTCTTGGAGTGGTGGTTGTCCTTTGGGGATTTTCATGAACTCTTGATATTCAAGGATTAGAATATGATAATGCATAGTCACTGAACGTGGTTGGACTTGGTCTCAATTGAGGATGGGATGGTATTAAATCAATTTAATCACAAACTTCACAATGATGTCATGTGACCAAGATGTGATTCTCTTACCATTATTTCTATATCATAATTCTTATCTCATCACCAACAACCTCATTGCTCCCTATCATTGTCAATTGGCATATTTTTTAAGGTAATAAAATAATCATCTAATGATCTCTCACATGGATTCAACTTTTAACTTATAATGACCATTAATCATTCTTGGTGCCTATAAATGACTTAGAATGAGAGTACGCAAGGGCATTATCAGCATGAGCCTACTTTGGATAGAACCCACTTGCATATCCTTTTGTCTCTCTAAGTTAAAATTTCACTCTTGCATTCATTTTCATGATCGATCTTATCAATGTTTTATCTAAACATCCAATTTTTATTTCTTATGGCATTATTAACTCATCCAACTCCAATCTATTATCCTTTTCCAATGAAATTATAACCTCTTCTATGTTTTTATTACACTTTTGTGTTTTTCTAGCTTCCATTGAGCTCTTGTTTTATCCCAAAGTACATCCTAAATTCCTCAATTTCTTATGCAAAACTTGGCTATGAATAGCTACGTCGACACATCCCTATTGATGCATTACAAAAACACTATATATATGTGTGACACTCAGCCATTTTTGGTATCATTTTTCTCAAACTCAAGAGGATTTTTTTAAAAAATTTTCAGAGCCTAAGAACCTTGCAAGAGCCATAACTTTCACACTACTAACCCAATTCATCTTGTTTTTTGATCCTTGAGTACCAAAGGTAGGCTTTACATCATGAGGGACATAAACCTTTGATTTCTTTAGAAAGTTTTTAAAAATTTTCCTAACTCTCCAATATCTACCCATTAAAATAATATTAAATACCTCATTACAAGTGAATTAAACCTAATAAAAAAAAATTTGGTAGCTAATCAATAAAATAATACTAAAATTATATAACTTTTCAAGAGCACAAATAATCTTAAGTGTAAATATAATAAGAAATTTATTAAAAGAACTAAAGGTTATAATGTAAAAAGCTAATCATAGGTTACATTTTTTATCATATATGGCACCAAAACAGGACCATAGGTGGAAGGACCTTTCTAACCTAAGGAGAAATGAGAAAAAGGAGTAAGGGGCAAGTAGCAACAATCACAACAACCCTAGGAGCAAGTAGCTAAGGCAACACATGCTATAGAACCTCTTCAGGAGAAGCCTAAAGTGAAATCTATCTAAAAGATTCTCATTGTAGAAACATGCCAATCTAAGAAGGATGAAGTTCCTTGGCCAAGGCCTAATCTTCAAGTTACTCTCACAAAGGCTTTCCTAAAGACTATCAAAGCCAAGGAGATGTAGAATTCCATTTCTCAAGAGTTTAACTTTGGACCTTTATTGGAATTGGCACCAACAAAAGTTCACACACAATTATAGGGGTTTTCCATGTGGCCCATTCTCTCTACTAGTGAAGAATGATACATGGAAAAGACTTATCTATTTTGGAACAACTAAAAGGAAGATACATCCATCAAAAACAAAGACATCATTGTCTCCTACTTAGTTAAGGCCATTGTGGAGATCCTCAGGTTGCTTGATACTAAGAAAAAGTTGACAGAGATTTCTATGCAAGTGAACTGCATAGCTAAGAATGAGTGGGTCTAGCATTGTTATGGACTAGACAGTAAGGAGTATGGTTTCCTTACTAAGGTGAAATGTATGTACTTTAAGAATATAGACTATCATTTAAATCCAACAGTAAGGTCTAGAAAGATAACAACCTTCTCCACCCAGGCATGTACCACTCTAACCAAAATGATTCCCAGTCAACCTTCTTTAGCTCATTTATTTGGAAACTGAAAAGTGCTGTAAACAAAATGAGAAGGAAAGGAAGACACTTCTTTTTTCTATGCCTCATCCAAAAACTATGTAAAAGGGGATGGATAACATGATATGCTAATGATGTGGTTCATCATACTCTTGCTGCATCATGATAGGAGATGATGAAGGGAAAGGCAGTAGCTAAGCTGTAAGAGGAGAAGATGCCACCACCACTACCACCTCTAGGAGAAACTACATTGAAGGTACTTACAGCTACCAAGAGGCTCGAAAAGCTTTGTAAGAAACTTCTACATGGAAAAAAAGGCTCAGCAACTGGTGAAAAATCCTCAGTTTATCATCCAATCTTAAGCCATCTCAATGAGGTCACCAAGACTACCAATTGGCTAGACTAGAAAATAGTATCGCTATTCTTAGCCCAAAGAGACCAAGCACTTACAAGATCAAATCCAAGTGCCCAAAAGGTCATAGTGTCTATCCCTGAACAAATAATTCTTGAAAGCTCAGGAAATGTTATGACCTTTTGCATTAGGTTAGAGAAAGATGGGTGGCCAACTATCCTACTTATGAAGCACAAAGACTAGGAAAGAGTAGCAAAAGTGGTGGCTATCAAGGTGGTTAAAGCTCTATATGCTCCTATGGAAATAGTACTAGAAATTACTACAATGGAAGACATCTAAGCATCTGCAAAAGCAAGGAGTGATCAATTAAGTATTGCCCAACATGAGGAAGTATTGGAACAATTGGTTGGAGACAAGAGACCTCTTTCAAAGATCTTCAAGCTTCTAGATGAAATTACTGCAAACTAGTCACAACTACTTAAGACAAAGGGCAAGTTGTTAATTACTAATTCTCAACTAATAGAAAACACCAATGCTAATCGTTAGTTGGTTGTTGAAGTTGTAGAATTACACACTCATCTCTCTGAACCTACCATTTTTAGATTAGACTTGACTAGGCATGAAGCATTTTAGCAACTTCAACACATATTATAAGTAGCCAAGAATGCAAAGGAGGTAGTGGTCTTTGACATATCCTTATCTAAAGCCATGGCCTTTAATACCAATAAGGACTTATCACAAGTTCAAAAAGAAAATTTTTTCTTAATAAAGAATAACCATTGCCTATGGAATGTTGAGAAATAAAAGGATCAAATGGTCAAATTCATTCACCAATAACATGAGCAACAAGCCAAGGTTAACCTAGATCTAAAGAGGTTAGCAGTAGAGGACTATAATCTCTTGATGAAGGAAGCTTGTGTGCTTCATGAAAAAATAGTTATTAAGTTAGCCACTTAGAAGAAAAAGGCCCTAAAATTTGAATGAGTGAAAAACCATTACAAGGACTAGGTTGGACTTCTCAAAGAACTCAATGAGAAGTAAATTCATATGGCAAAGGTGGAGATGAATAAGAAACTCCAATAACTATAACAACAAGATGATTTGTGGTAGCCCATATTTGATGGATTGAATGCATATAGCAAAGCTAAGATCTACCTAAAGGTGTTGTAGATTAAGGAGATCATAGAATATATGAAGCTTGCCAACCTCTACAATGCAAACCTCACCATAGAAGATTAAGGATAAAGTTGGAGAAGTGATTAGTTCCTACCTCATGTACAAGGTAGAATTCAAGCATCACAAGGAAATAGAACAATAGTTGGAAATAGCCAACATAGAGCTTGACGTTCTCATAAGAGAATTCACTTATCAACAATTTGTTGTTAAGAACTTGGCCAGAATGATAAACAATGACCATGAGCTAAAGGAACATAGTAAAAGCATTTGACATTGAATGCAAACAATGCATAACATGGTTCATCAATACGAAGGAATTTTTTCCTTTGATGCCATACCTATGATACATTACAACATCAACCCACATTAGTGAAGTTGCATGGACTATTTGCAATCCATGTGGCAAGGAAGAAAGGATGAAAGCATTGTTGGATGTTTTTAAACTCCCAATGAAAGTAGTGGTAGCAATAGGACAACCTCAAACTCCACCAATGTTAGAGCTTGGTGAAGGACCTTCAACGTAAAAGGAGCCTCCACTCCAAGAACTATTTAAGAATTCGCCATGTCTTTGACAACCTTATAAGCACCTAGTATAGCTTTTTTATAAAGTGTCTAATGTTGTTGTAATAGACACTAATGTTTATAAACTCGTACAATCCAACACTCAAAGTTAGTAGAGTCAATATTTTTGTGTTTTAGTTAATAAATTCCATAGCTCCACAAATTTTGTAAGAAGCTCGATCCTATTTTTATTCACTCAAGGATGTTTTTTCACTTAGTCGTAGAGGTATGATGATTCCTTCTTGAATAGGCTACATACATAGCCCCATCGATGTATCCTCATCGATGCATGGTTAGATGCATTGAAGTTGAAATAGGTAATGCCTATGTAAATGCTGCCACCACCCACATTTATGATAACTTAGAATTCATAGCATGGAAAAGCCCTTGTAGTTTTTGTTGTATAGAGTTAGAATATTTTTCCTCTCAGTGCCTGCAATGTGAATTTAAGGGATTGTATAGTGCTTTATTTGAATGTCGTGTACATAAATGCATTACCATGAATGACAATAAAGTTGAGATTTCTTACATTCATTGCAACAGTTACACTAGATTACTATTTACTATTAGCACTTTACTTTGCATGCAATTTACATTTATGTCCTTCAATAATTAATAAAATTAAACATAAAAATGTAAATATGACCACTTTGAGCATGACATATTACACATGGTAATCCTAGTAGTGGATATTTGGTATGCCCAGTAATAGCCATTTGGTACCCCAATAATGTTAATACCAATTCGGGATGTGTACGATGAGTAGGAATAGTTACTTTACATTAGGATAGTGAGTTACTAGATTAGATAAGTACTTAAATAATTAATTATTAAATCTTCATTTACTTATCTAACTATTAAGATAAGAAAATATATAAAAATACTTAGAAAATAGACATCATGTGCCTTATCTCACATTTAACCATGCATACGGATAACACAAGCATGAGTTAGGAAGACAACGATTATACAACTCCATGATTCACGATTTAAGACTATAGGCAACTTAGGAACTAAGTCTATGGAATTCAATCAGATTGGTAATGAGCACTTGTGATTCCTATGGTTGGGTGTAGGGAATACCCACTGCTAATCAGTAACGAAAGTAAAATATGTTGGAAATTTCTCTCTAAAATTTTATAAAACATAAATCTAATTTTCAATATTAATGTAAACTGATATTTGGTTTAGTATGACTTAGGTATGTAGAATAATGGTATCTTAAAGCTCATGTCAACCAATGAACATTACAAATTTTTAATTGAACTATGTTTTCAAAGATTAAACTAATTAAATTTAAAAATGAATTGGTGTAATCTAAACTTCCTAACATCTTCTTCTTCCTTTTTAAAAAGGTCTTACCATTTCCAAAGTTACTTAAGGAATGGTAAGACCGTTCCATTTCAAAAGTATTTAGTGCAAAAAGTTTTGAGTCATCCTATATAGTAATGACACCATTCCTCAAAAGCAAGAAATTCTTAGGTGCAATCCAATAGTAATGTTTGGTAGATCTTAATTTTAAAAAAGTCCACAGCACTAGCCAAATTACCTTTGACCAAAATCGTGACCAACATCATTACCTTTAAAAACATGGCTTTGCAGATCTCTTTATTCCTAAGTATTAGGGATCGTGAGCGATGTTATTATACAAACACGTCATCGTGGATTACTTTATTGGACCATGTTAATTGGGAACACCTTGAATTTCCATGAATAAAAATGGTTCCACAAGATCTATGCATCAAAAGAATCCTATTCGTGGAAGCGAGGAATCGAGGATTTGTGATTCTGAACATGTTTGGGTACGTGTGCCTCAAGAAAAAGTGGGGACAGGTTTGTAGCCAGTGACATGATAGAGAAAGTTTAAATATATTATTTTTTCTTAAAAATTAAATTTCATATATCATAAAAAACATTGTATAATATAGAACAAGTACAATGCAAATTCAAAATATTTTTAATGCTTAAAAATTGCATAAAAGATTGCAATGAAACATTAAGTATTGAGTCTCATGTGTGTTATAAAATATTTTAGCATTATCATATGTATATATATGATAATGTTACAAAATTATCTATCTCTTTTTAAATCACAAAAGAGTTTCTTGCCAAAGCTTAGAAGTTGTCACATTGTTCAAATTCTAATTTTAGCCTATATTTTCTCTTTGCTCTACTCTAAAGAGTAAATTTGTAAAACTTGCTTCATTTTTTTCTATGTCATTAATATCATTTGCATGGTAATCATCTTCATCAAGGATTGAATCATCAATATTAAGATTCATTGCTCCAGGAACATTAACTAAGTCAGTAGAATAACTTTCTCTATCATCAACTATTGGAACATCATCATCTTCTGGATTAACATCCCAACGAAGAGTAGGTGATTGCCTATATTTTATTTCCTTTCTTTCTTCCAATCTAATCATGCTATGAACAGATACTAACTTTTCAGCTCTTTTTGGAGTTAGACTATTTCTTTTGATCCGATGAATGAAAGAATATGTTGACCAATTTCTTTCAGCAGCAGAAGAAGATGCAACCTACATAAATGATAAAAACAAGAATAAATTTTTGCATTGTTAAAAGATTCATTTTATAAATTATTCAAAACTTCATCAATAAACAAACTCATTTGAAGCTTCAGACCTAATAGCCTACTAATCATGGTGTTTAGAGAATGCATAATGATATATAAAACATCACTATTTCAAGTTTTCAAACATCACATTTCATAAATTAATTAAGGAAATTAATATGTATTAATATTTTTTATATGTTTAATGAAAAACTAATCATATTACCTGAGAAAGAAGCTTCATTACTAAAGTTTGAAGTCTAGGAGTATCTCCACCATGCAAACTCCACCATCCAACTAGATCTTCTTAAGCTATTCCATCCATATCAAGTATAAAATCTTCACATTTAAATGCTTTTGTATGTTCTTTAGTAAATTGAAGCCATTCCTTTCTAATTAAGCTAGCCTCACAAGGTGAATATAATCGTTTAACATATTCTAAAAAACCTATTCTTACATCAAAATCATCACAAGGCCTTGTTGGATTTTTATCTCTATGTTTTGAAGAATACCACTTAATATTTAATGCATATGCAGCCATATGCAATGGGGTATTTTTAGCATTCCATCTTTTTAGATTCAATGGAAGTAACTGAGCATTATAAAAATCAAAAGAGCTATCCATTTCTATAACCCTTTCTTTAATTTCTATTAACATATTTTCATAAATTACATAAATTTCTCCTAATGTAGGTGTATCTGTATCAGCATAACGAATGAAATAAACAATAGGTTGCAGCATGCTAACAATCCTCCTACAATATAACAAATACATTTTTTTGATAAGATATAAAGATGAAAACAATAAAAAATAAAGAATTATATTTCAAATAAATTATTTATTACTTCATTTCTTTCCACCACTCATCTGATAAAATCTTTTTTTAACACTCTTTTCCATAGTTGTGTTGGCTTCCTCCCAGTTCTTCCATTTACTGGTTATAACCATTGTTTGTAATGATTCTTGTATCTTTTGCATTCTCTCCAACATTATGAAATATGAAGCATACCTAGTTCAGAAAATTTATAACTAGTTTAGTATTAATAAATAAAATTTCTTAAAAACACACAATATAGATTTTTGTATTCTATTACCTTGTTTCTATAGGCTTTTTGAAAGTCTTATTTTTGCTACATTCCCTGAACAAGGAATTTGAATAATGATCATTACAAATGAAAATTTGTATATCTCTTGCATCTATAATAAACTTTTTCACCCAATCAATTTTACCAATATCACAAAGTGTATTATTTAGAGAATGAGCAAAACAAGGAGTCCAAAATATATTTAGATAAATCATTTGTATCATTTTTTTTGCACACCTACAAACGGGAGCTAAATCTATTAGAATTTGAATAATGTTGCTTGAACCAATAGTTGCAATTGTTGTCTTTAATAATTTGGCTTGAAAATTAGCATATTTTATATGATTAGAGCAGTTTGTATCATTAAGAAAAAATGGTCTAAGTTGACAACTAATTATAATATTACTTAATGGATGTTGACGAATATCTATCCATCCATCCATTATAATAGAACAACCACTTTTCTGCCAAAATTGTTTTCATTCCTCCAACTTTTTCATGCCAAGTACATACATTTCATTAAGAAGATCATTTCGAATTTAGCTTTAGTTGGAGGCATATAAAATGGACCTGCCATATAAAATATTAGTTTTACTAATAATTTTAAATAAAAATGATAATTTAAAATTTAAAAATATTAGCTGCTTCAATGGCGCAACGAATTGCTTCTTTGAATTAACGAGTACGTGCAAGTTTGAATAGTAATCCATTTGCATAGAATATTTTTGCAATACTGATATCAGCTTTTATTTTATTTTTTCAACTTGAAAACTTATTTCTATTTGTTTAAACACTTTTATTTTTGTTGGTTGTACAACATCCTTTGTCTTGTTCTTACTTTCCTCTATTCGAATACTTACAGTAATGCTCTTTATCATACTCTTTACTTAAAAGTAGTCATACATAGCTTTTTGAATATCAGGATATGGAAATTTACATGCAATAACACCTATTCTTATTTTATTTTCTAATGTTTGAAAGAAATGATGATGTATTCATGTACCACTTGCACTGAATTAATAGTTACATACATAACACTTCCATCTTTTGCTTCCACCTTCTCCACTCCTACAAGTGTCTAATTATGTTACGAATTGTTTTAATGGAGATTTTAAAATAATTCTATCATTTGCAAATGGTTTTAAAATTTCCACATTACAATCGAAGACATTTTCTTCTTGCAATGCATTTTCCTCCAATAGAGTACTATCTATTTCATTCTCATTGGTATCTATGTCTTGAATAGAGCTCATCTTTCTGACTTTGTAAATATTAATGGTAAAAATTAGAAAATGAGATATGATTGCTACTCTTCACAAAAGTTAAAATGAATTTTAAAAAAATTACAAATAGATATACTTAAAATTTGCCCAAATTACTATGACTAAGGGTATCTATTTTTTCTTTTTCTACCAACAAAGAGCTTTTAGAAAAATGTCTTAAGAGCTTTAACACTAAAACGTCATTCAATGCAATAAATCTGGAAATGCAAAACAATAATAGAGTAAGGGGAAAAATTGAAAATAAAAAATAGTGAAAAATTTAAAAATAACAAGATAAAATTTTAATAAGAAATAGAAAAAAAAACTGAAAATCATAAACAAATGTACTTAATAACTGCTCAAACAGGGCAAGATTTCATAAAATATGAAATATGGCATCATGAAGGAATTGCTTCTTTGAATGAAGGAATAAAGCCCAAGTTGAAAAACAATGAAAGCAGCTTTAATGCATGCAAAAGAGATCCAACCGACGATTGCAAGTAGGGTTTGGTGTACATAATTCTGATTCTGTTCATCAATCTTTTCTGCTTTCCCAAAAGAAACAAACCAACCAACCCAGAAAAAAAGTGTAGCAACTACAATTAAACTAGAAACCAAATAGAATGTTGTATTAGAGACATTAACTGATTAAAGTGAAATGTTTTGTGGAAGTTTAACAATAATACAAAACCACTTCAGTAATTTTTTTTAATATGCCTTTAAAGAGCGACAAGACATCGATGCACTAAGAACTTAAGCACACTTCAAAAATAAAAACTCAATTATCTAAAACATTAAAGAATGGTCTCCATGAGGTAAGTGTTGCATACTGAACAAAAAACTAACTACAATTAAACTATAAACTAAATAGAACGTTGTATCAGAGGCATTAACTAATTAAAGTGAAATGTTTTCTGGAAGCTTAACGATAATGCAAAACCACTTCAGTAATTTTTTTTAGTACGTCTTTAAAGAGCGACAAGACATCGATGCACTAAGAAGTTAAGCACACTTCAAAAATAAAAACTTAATTATCTAAAATATTGAAGAATGATCTCGATGAGGTAAGTGTTGCATACTGAACAAAAAGCTATTCCGAAATTGTTAAATGATGAAAAGTATAATACATATTCAACCAAGAGAATCTGTTTTCTTTCCACTAAAATCTCTAGTCTGTTTTCTTCAAGTGTTCACCCTAACATTAAACTCTGCAACGTCAAATAAAGATAGGGATAGACAGAAATCTTTGACCATTAATCTTGTTGTATTTAACCAAAGTACGAAACAAAAAGAAAAAGTTCCGAAAAATAACAACAATCAAAGGATAAAAAAAAATGATTCAAGAAGAACCTCCAAATATTTTATCTCTTTGAACAAATTGTAATCAAACATGAAAAAATTGACAAAATCTTAAAAGAACCTCAAAGAAAAAAAAAGATTGAACAAAAAAATTAGTAAGTGAGAGTTTTTTTTTTTATATGGTAACATGGAAGCAGGCGGGAAGTGAAGGTCAAGCGACCTTAAGTAAACAAATGGTTGGGGTAAGCAAAAGGGCAGCATAAGCAATCCTCCACAACAGTCATTGGGTAGCTGAAAATCCGATGATAGCTGATACACTATTATGCCATAGTTGACCATTGATATGGATAGAATCTTCACCCAAATCAGACTAGGCAGACGATGCCTCCTTCTTCAGGAGAAACGCTCATCTCCTCCTTCATCATTGCCTGCAGATGCGGTGAGATACTAAGAAAAACTGAAGATGAAATAAAGAATTTCACAACTGGAAGAGAGAAATACAAGCATTTGGAGAGTCAATAAAAGGTGTTGGATGCGGACACAATTTCTAGTAAAAACAGGTAAGATTTTAATGGACAATGAATGTTATGGTTAAAAGTTGAAAGTTGAAAATTGATACACCATTGCAGGAAAAATTATAATTTATGTACCTAATGCGGATTTTACACGCTTCTATACACGTGCCCCGAATCCCCCGAATCGGCCACAAACAGTTCATGAAATTTTCTTGGGAATTGCAAATCTCATAAATAAATAAGAACAACCTCTGACTTTAGGAAATGTCACACAAGGCAACCTTATGAGTTATCACCAACTCCATTAAATAGGAATCTACCACTCCTCGTCAATTGTCAATCCGGGTGCCAAATTCTAATGGTCATGGCACGTGATGGTAAATTCTAAGGATCAGGAAACTTCTAACAAATTTCTTTAAAGAAAAAAAACACTAATCAAAGGCACAATCCATGAAGTTTTGATCCTTCAGGAAACTTCTAACAAATTTCTTTTTTAAAAAAAAAAACACTAATCAAAGGCACAATCCATGAAGTGACGAAGAAAAAAAAGTGGTTAAAAAATTTATTTTTTATAATTTTCATCGGCAACATAGCCGTTTTGCAATGACTACGTTGATTTCAGGTTAGCCATTAAATTAACACGGATCAAAATATTAAGAAAAATCTACCGAGTAACCAAATTAGCATCAGCATAGGTCATGCACGCTCGAACTGCATGAACTATAAGACTACATACTAAACAGATGAATCCTCTTTCAATAAAGTATACAAACAGGTCATCGTGGATTCGTTTATTGGACCATGTTAATTGGGAAAACCTTGAATTTCCATGAATAAAAACCTTGAATTTCAATGAATAAAAACGATCGCACGCGATAAATAAGAATGGAAGAACAAAGCACGTTCTCTGACTTTAGGAGATGTCACCCAAGGCAACCTAAACAGATGTTATTATACAAACACAAACACGTCATCGTGGATTCGTTTGTTGGACCATGTTAATTGGGAACGCCTCAAATTTCCATGAATAAAAACGATCCCACGGGATAAATAAGAATGGAACAACGAAGCACGTTCTCTGACTTTAGGATATGTCACGCAAGGCAACCTTATCAGTTATCACTAACTCCATTAAACAGGAATCTACCACTCCTTGTCAATCGGGTGCCAAATTCTAATGGTCATGGCACGTGATGGAAAATTCTAAGGATCAGGAAACTTCTAACAATTTTTTTTTTTTTTTAAATCACTAATCAAAGGCACAATCCATGAATTCTTGACTGAAAAAAATTTATTTCGCGGAATTTTCATCGGCAGCATAGCCGTTTTGCAACAGGTTAGCCGTTAAATTAACACCTATTTGCAGAGATTCGCAATTACAGAAGCTCATTAAATTGGCAATGGGTACTAATTTCATAATTTCCAATGAAATTTTGTCTAAATTTGTGCATATACATTGAAATGGTCGCCTTGCCTCGCCTCGTATTGTTATTGCCTTTTTAGTTCTTGCATCTGCATTTTGCTTTAAAATCTTACATATCTTCTCCTGTTCTGAATCCTACCAAAAATTTCATTTCATTGTTAAGTGGCAAGCAAGCAATCAAGATTCATAGCATCGGCATGAGACGGACCACAGAAAACAGAGTACGAATAAATAAACAAACACACGGAAATCACCATGAAAGGGCTATTATGGTAACCGAAGGCCGAAGGGGCGAGTATGGGCCATACGGAAAGTTTTGGACGGGGCGTGCAAGACGAAAATATTGCATTTGCATGGATTCGCCTGGCTTTGGGAGCGTCAAAGGTTCCGCCATGACTCACACATTCACGCGTGTTTATTGTTCATTGCTGGTTTTTGCTCTTTTTTTCTTATCTACGCTGAGAAAATAAAAAACAAAACAGGGTCATCGTCATCGTCATACGGATGCTTATTCAACTTTTTTAACAAAGCCCTCCTTTTTTAACAAAGCCCACCAGCACCTGGACAATGGCCATATGCAAGTTCATGGCACTCTGTCTAGTGTGGATTTTCCAGCGTTTCAAAAGTTCATGACCATATTCTTATAATGCTGTCATCTTTCAATGTGGTCTTACGGTGCTACTCACATATAGTCCCTAGGTACTACTTGAACAAAAGTATTAGTAGACCTGATTTCTTATAAATTTGGTTGAGGCTTGAGGCTTAATTTCATTTTTGGAAATGTTGGATCGAGTAACAAAAGGATTTCATTTTATTGCTGTCATTTTGGTTATTGCAGAAATTATATGTTTGGCCATATTATGGCTTGTGAGTAAGGAAATGTATTCAATGCTCTTTATACCTTTGCAAATTTTTTTACTTCAGTTAAATGGTGATATTGCAATGTTTTGTGCAATTTTTAAGCATTAACAATATTTTGGATTTACATTGTACTTGTTCTATATTTTTACGATGTATTTTTATGATATCTGAGATTTAATTTTTTTAAAAAACTAATATATTTAAATTTTCTCTACCGCGGCCACGAACCCATCCCCACTTATTCTTGAGACACATGTACCCGGCCATGAACCCATCCCCACTTTTTCTTCAGGCACATGTACCCAAACAGCGATCAAAATATTAAGAAAAATCTACCGAGTAACCAAATTAGCATCAGCATAGGTCATGCAGGCTGGAACTACTATAAGACTACATACTAAACAGATGAATCCGGCGCACTGGTTAGCTCTGCGTGATTTTGCAGAAATTGAAAAGACCCAGCAACAGTCTATAACTGCAAGAGCAATGACAGAGGTGCAAGAGATAAAGAGCAGCAGCCAGGAAAATGCCCTGCAGGAAGAAAACTACCTCAAAGCAGTCAAGATAACCTTCTCATTTGGGGAGTCCATGGCCGTGAAGGCCGTGCTCCTGCTGGAACTGCCCGACATCATTTTCAGAGCCGGCGGATCGGGGATTTCTGTAGCCGAAATGTCCGAGCACTGGTCGCCGTCGCCACCGGCGGAAGGACTGGACGTACTGCGCAGAATTATGCAGTTTTTAGGGGTCACCGGATTTTTCACGGTGCAGGGAACCGACGACGCTGGAGAAAGGCGTTACGGTCTGTCGCCGGTGGCCAAATGTTTTGCGCAGCGGCCTGGAGCACAGCCGAGAAGAGACCGGTTTCTGATGCTGAATGACAAAGCTGTTCAGGCTGGCTGGCATCACTTCCATGAATGTGTCATCATGGGCGGTGATCAGCCTTTCGTGCGCGCCCACAGCATGGATATGTGGAGGTACGCTGCTACTGATTATCGATTCAATGACTTGTTCAATAACGCCATGGCCGCCAGCTCCACCCTGGTTGCCAGTTCTCTGTTAAGCTCGTATGAAGGATTCGGTCATGTATGGTCGCTTGGTTGATATAAAATTTAAAGCATATAACTAAGATCACATTCTCAATCTTCTCACAAGGTAAAAGTAAAAAGGAAAAAAGATGTGGACTACTATGAGCATGGGACTTATGACAAACTTAATGAGAAGGACAAACTTAATTTTTAGATTTTTTCTTAGGATTTTTTTTTGACATTTTGAAAGGGAATGGATGAAAAGGGATTATTTGATTTTCTTTTTTTTAAAAAAATTTCAAGGAAATAGGTTTAAAAGGGGAATGAAGGCTGGGGTGAGGATTTCTATTAGATCCCATCACACTCAAGAATTTATTACACTACTAATGAACAAAGTCCTCATTTTTTTTTCTTTTTTCAGGAAACTTTGTTCATGATGTACTTCATTTTTAAGATAGGAATTCGAACACGAGTTTAGTCGATTAGCTACTTTGCCAAAGAACATGGTCCTTTTTGAACTTTTCCCACGGTATAGTTCAACCCTTTTGTATGTGCCTTTAATTACAATCTAACGGCATCATAGCAAGTCTTTTGGGTGGTTAAGGGTTCTCAAGCTGAGATGAACACACTTCACCATGTTGATCACATGGTAGCCATGGATCATCACACCTAAGGGTTGTGATCTATGATAGGGAAAATGAAATTTTCCAAAGTCACCTAGTGATTGTGGTTAACCATTCTCCAACGTCACCTACCCTACACTCACATTATCATGATGATTTCATGATAAGTAGCATAAATCCCATCATCCATAATCCAACATAACAAATAAACTAAAACCTTGAAAATACTAGGAAGAATCATAGCATTATTGAAATATAAAATATAAAGGAGATTTCATGTAGTAGTAATAGGATATATCATATAAAGCATTATGCTTACATTATTTTCTAGTGGTGTTATGATGATCCAACGCATAGTAGCTCAAACAACCATAATGATTACTAAAATAATATGAAAAATAAAAACCAAAACAAATATTCTAAGAAAGAGATGATGGAAATGAAAATAAAATATGCAAATGCAACTATATACAAATGAAATGAATGGCAAAGAAGAAAAAACACATGCAACTAAGAATCTACTAGGTGCCCACGTGGGGCACCTGAGTAGAAATGCTTTAGATGAAATGCATTGAAGTTCCTATGTAACTTATGTTCATGCAAATTAGAATTTTTAGAACATTGGGGGTAGTGGCATTTGTAACTTGGGGCCTAACCACATAGGAGAGAACTTACTTTGAGGATTGGTTCAACCAAATGCTCTACCTCATTTTAGTACTAGATCTCCTATTTTAAAGATTTTACTTGCTTGTTTTTTGCCAAGCCATTGTTTAACAATTTTTTAATGATTAAGATTATGAAAATCAAGACAATCTTAATTTTCTCATTTGTTTTCTATCAGTCACTAAATTTGAATGTTTCATAAGATGAGTAATTTTAGATCCTAGAAGTTCATCAAGTTTTCCTTTCATATAGGTTTCAATCTTAGGTTTAGGTCTTGGTAAGTCATCAAATATAGCTTCTCTAGAAACATGTTTAATGGATGTGCCATCAAAATTTAGCACACCTTATAACATTTTAAGGGATAGGGTCTCATTTATATCTTTGTCCTCCCCTAAAGGTGGTCAGTCACTGAGAAGAAATCCCTTTCCATTGTGTTGATAATGAAGGAAGGTATCTTCATACTTTTCTTTACCTTCTATAGAAGTTTGATAGGGTTTGGTGGAATCTATATGAGAAAAAGGATTTATTTTTGTAATTCACTCACATGGTCATTTATAACATCTTTGCCATGCTCAACCTCAATAACTCCAATATAAAGGTTAGTGTTTTGATTTTCCGAAGATTTACTTTGCTAATCAAAGTTTATAACTACCTATTTATAGAAAGGCTCTCTTGGTATGACCATATATTCAGATTTTCCTTTGATAGGGATTAATAGTTCTAAGAAATCTAACCTAAAGAAGCCTCTAAATTAGTTTGAAAAGTCCTAGATAAGAGCACACCATAAGTGGTTAACATGTCTACTACTATGATATTCATATAACATGTAAATGTAGGGTATGGTTTAAGTTGTACTTTCACTCCTTTTAATGACCTTACTACAAGTACATTGGACCCATCGAGTTGTATTGCACTTCTTATTTGTGGTAGCATCTGTGCTCCTAAGATTTTACATACCTCAAGTGCCGTGACACTAACAGTTGCTTCAAAATCCAACAAACAATTATGAACATTGTTTTCTAAAATAATCAAATTTTTTATGAAAGGAGGTTTTTATTTCTTGCTCATCATGGAATTGTGTGTGTTCTGTACTAATAGCATGTTAGGACTTTCTATGAAGTGAACTTGCCTTTTGCGAATTGGTGATTTTCCTTTATTAGTTTCCGGTCTATGAACTATCTCTTGGATCACATCTTTTATTTTGTTAAATTATAGAAGGTTATAAATTTAAATTTTAGCTTTAATTTTCTTGAAATCCTCAACTAGATCATAAGTCTTATGTTCATCTTTGGCTTCTTGTTGAGGTGGAGTTCTTCTAGGTATAGAAGGGGGATTTGGTCGTTGTGGAGCTTTTGTTTGGGATGACCTAGTTTGAGTATTGATGTTGTTTTGACTAGGAGCTCTTTTGTTTAGAGGAGTATACGGATCATTCCTAGTTTGTTGTTCTATGTTGTTGATAATGTTACTAAGTCTATAATAATGCGTGGTATGTGGGTTGGGATCACTTACCACAACTTGTCCTAACGAGGAAACCACTTCATTTTCTATTTCATGAGGTACATTAAAAACCATAATAGGGGTTTTCCTATTTTTCTCACTCTGGGCATTATCACCATATGGTGCTAAAAATTGAGGTCAAGTTTTCTCAAAGTGTTTCCTAGTGTTATGAAGATGACAACAATCATCATTGATTGACGTACTTGACTTTTCATATTATACGGGAATCTTGTGGTTGTTTCACTTTAATTCAACTATTTCATTAGAGCGTTTTTGTAGTGAAGTTAATATCTAGGTCATCTAATTTTGAGTTTGAGTTGGGGTTTCAATAGGATAAGATATCCCATTTGAGTTTATGATGGATTAAATTAGTAGCATCTCTGATGCAAGTCTTTTTATCTTATACATTACATAATAAAAGATGAATAATGTATTTCCATTATTATAAAACTCTTCTATTTTATCGTCATCATGAAATAAATCTTAATAAAAAATTTCAATATCTTTGAGAAAGAAAGCATACTTTGTTATTTTCTATTTTTAAAATAAGTAACAAAAATATTGGGATCCTTTTTAATCATTTCTAATAAACTAATCTATCTTTGTCTATAAAATTCTCTCTTCCTAGTCTAAAATAGAATTTTATATGACTTGATGATCTTTGGTGACTTATAAAGCTTTAATAAAATTCAATACCATTGTTGATTGTTTGTATTTTAGCCTTTGGAAATATTAAAGGTAGTTGCAATTAGAATTTTGATAAGACTCACATTTGGATTCTCAAGGTGAGCTCATTTATGGGGGTATTCATGACTTAGATATTTCTTAGAGCTTTTATTATTTGGTTTTTTTGAAGATCTTTTTCTCTATTGGGTAAGTTAATTTTCTTCCTTATCTTGTGTATTTTGAGTTATCACTTTCATGAGTGTAATTAGACTCTATTAGAGTACTACCTTGCTTATGTAGCTTTGAACCATTTGGTTGATATGGAGTCCAATATTTGGATGGTGAACAAAGCTTATGATTTTTCCTCATTTTACCATTGATGTCTTAAACACTAAAACACTAAAAATTCTTAAAACAAAAAAAAATAGTTATTAAATCTTATTTTCTTAAGTTGTGATTATTAGCCCTTACCCAAGAAAGTTATAACGTTATGACATAATGTTGGACCATCAAGACTCTAACTAAAAGACATCTTATTACATATCATGTATTGTATTCCATTTATTCCAAAGAGGGATAGCGTTGCGTGTGTTTTTATTATTGTTTATTTTTTATATTCTTAAAATTGATAAAAATTATAAAACATAAAATTAAAAATACTCTATCCCTCATCATGGTTAAGCACGACAATATGCATGAGTGTTCTTGGAAATTCACTAAACATTGTCTTCGAAGCTTATGACCAGATCACTGCAATTTGTATGATAAATCTCATTCATCCAAAACAAGTAGGATCCCTATCATTAGCAATGTTGCCAAGGAAGACATTATTGAATTACATGGAACTACATGTATATTCTTGATTTTAACATTTATTCATACCTAGTATATTTTTCTTACTGTTGTATGCAAGTTTTAAATAGAAACTAGATAAAAGATGATGCTAAGAGTTCATCAAAGACCTTAGTGAGTGTACCAAAATGAGAGAAGGCTTTTGTGATCTTTGAACATTCAAAGAATTTGACCCTATTACTAGTTATCTTAACCTATCACTAGGACAAGTATGGGAGATGACATGATGCCCATGGAAGATTCTCAAAGGAACCAACCATGGCTATAGTAGGAGATCTTAAAGAGATCCTAATTAATATTGAACTACAAGACTTTCATGCATTTTATGTGGCTTTAGAGCTAGACTTTAGACACTATGAATCCCAATCGAGACAAGAGCTTAGAGATTATATGGTAGAAGAGGAGGTTTGTCAAGGCTTTACATGTGACCACTTAGATGATGAAAAAGATGAGAAAGTAGACATCAAAAGTAAAGGGTCAATCCATCATGAAGGCTTATGTTCATGGGTTATTAATCATAATGCATTCAGAACCCATGAGGATGATCTCCTCCCTAAGTTCTAACAACTTCATATGTCAAGATCATTAAGTGATAATAATTCCTCCTTATTCAACTCAGGTGATTATCATGAGCTTAATGAGGTTGTCTAGATTTAATGGAAGCATGTTCACGCCAACAAGATTAAATAAATAAAAATTAATTATGTTCCAACCTATAGAGGATATACTAGCGATGATCATCAACTTTACATGCATGTATTTGATAATGCTTGCTATTTACAAGGGATCATCAATGACTGACAAAAGTTGCAATTGTTCCCCTACACCTTTATTAAGCATGTATAAACCTATTACAAATTCTTTCCATCTAAATTAATTGAAAAATTACAAAGAATTGTTAAAATCTTCTACATAAAATTTGAAACCTATGTTTTTGTTTCTAACATCTAGATGAAGATGGTTGAATGGAGGCCAAAAGCCCATGAATCACTAGACATTTTCATGAAGAGATACCTGAAAATAACTCACCATTATTTGACCAATGCCATTAGTTAAAGAGAGTAGCTAATAAACATTATGAAAGGCCTATGGTAAAAAATAATGAAGTAAGTAGATGATATGCCATGAGCTAGATACACAAAAAGAATTTATGGCCTAATTTAAAGCACTCTTTGACATCATTACTAGCATGGAAGATGAATGGAGGAAATGATAGATATCAAAGAAGCATAATTATGATACTACATGAAGAAAAAAGGTTAAAATCATTGAAGATACAACTAAATCTCCTACTGTTGTTGAGGTTTTAGTGCATAATCAAGTCAAAATCCATAACATCTTAAAAAACTTGGCCTACTAGGTGGACAAGGTTTGGGATGCTATGGATGAAAAGATGACCCCTATCCTCAAGGAAATTGAGGATAGGTTGATTAAGGCTATAGTAAAAAGCATTGTACCACCTAGATGGAAAAAGAAGTTTGAAAGAAAGTGTAAGGGAATTTTTTTTTCTTCAAGAGCACAAGGAATTATTCAAGTGAGGCTTCTTTACTCTTTAATGATGAAGGTCTATGAACATATTGTGAAAATCTTGATGACTCATAGTACTATCTAATTAGGCCCATATGATTGGTAAAAATTAGATGAGATTTGATGCACATGAATCCCAAGTTTGTCAAGAAGAAATTAAGGAGAACTCCATACATTGACCATGCATAATCGTGAAGGTGTGTACCTGAAAACCATGCAACAATACTTGCAGTGGAAAACTCCATATCCTTGTGGTATTACTTCATGGAATTGTATAGTTGTGATGTAATAATAGATGGAATTTTCTTCAAACCCATATTCTAAATATATCTAAGTAAGTACTTATGCATTTCCACATCTGACATCTCAGCAATACTAGCCTATATCAGTCAACCCTATCTTACAAGCTCCTTATCAATAATAACCACTTGTACTTTCTGATCCCATGTAAGGGAGAATGTGCAATCAACTATCATCAAGACAAAGTACATTCTATGATGTTTCCTAATATGCAGATCCAACTTCTAGGTATGCAGCTAGGTCCTATGACCAAACTCCTATTGATATGGTTGCGAAGAAAAATTTAAGGTCCCATGGTAGGACGTTTTCTTTTAAGTGTAGATATAAGCTTCGAGGGATTAGATCCACTCCTTCCTCTTCATCTTGTGAAGAGGAAAATACTTTAATTATAACAGGAGTTTTTATTTAAGAGGTTCCTATACCATTTCTTGAATGCTATTAGATGAAACATCCACATTAGGGAAGAGTTATTTAACTACACTTGGTAATTCAAATATGATGATACCTAACAATAATAGTATTACTACCATCACTATATCTAAGATGGTCATGCAAGTGGCCAAAGAAGATCATCTACTTGAAAAGAAGATAAATCTTGGTAGTTCCAAGGTAGAGATTTAGATTAGTGAGGAACGTTTTTTTTCTAGCTCTTTGTAACTCTAGGTCATGATTCAATATTATTTCATTGTAGAAATTCATTGATTAGGAGCTTTCCTCTCTCAAGAGTAGTAATAGCATATTGGAAGTGATAGAATAGTCTTACACATATCCTATTGGATAGGTTAACCATGTGATAATAACTTTGGTGGGATGACCATACCCTACAAACTTCTTAGTAATTAAATTAGAGAATAAGATGGAAGACAACTTTCTTGTCATCATGGAAAAAGCCTAGTTGAGAACCATTAATTGTAATTTAGTCTTATAGAATTCACCTTGAAATTCATAGGAACTATACAACTAAAAAGAGAAATTACAAGAATATTTTATGTGATCCTTCCCAATCATGTGACAAGTAGGGTTGTAACTACTATCTTATAGAGCATCTTTGTATCATCTGAAATGTCAATTGCCTTGAAGAAGATCTATTCCATGAAGTCACAAATTAGAAATTTGAGATACCAATTAATTCTCTTCATTTGATGCCAAATAATTTGATTTAGAAGAAGAGAATATAATAAAGGCTACTATAGTGGAGCAATATGATCCTAAATTTTGAAGCACTCTTTGATTTTCTTGAAGATACTTTTACATCACCATTGGAACTCAGGTCACTTCTTAAAGGCTTGAAGTATATATTCCTCATCGATGATCATCCTATTATCATCAATTCCTCTCTAATGATCATCAAAAGATAAAATTTAAAAAGGTACTTGCAAAACAAAGAAAAGCCTTTACCTAGTTTCATGATAAATTCACAAGAATTGACTCTTCTATTTGTCATCATTGCATATACATGGATCCAAGTGTCAAACCTTAATGGATATTTCAATAGAGACTTAACACTAATATTCTGGATTTGGTGAAAAGAGAAATTATTTATCTTCTACAAGCCATTTTTATCACTTCTATTACTAATAGTGTGTGGGCTAGTTTGACTGTAGTCACACCTAAGAAAGATGA
>MNCI01011044.1:310662-334263 GCA_015680685.1 Gnetum montanum | reverse complement strand
TAACCCTATGTCTAATCATATGAATCACAAGCATTCATGTATGATCTAGTGAAATTCAATGAATTATGAGAAGTTGAATTCCTTAGATAGTTAAGCATTAGATTTTTGATCGTTATCTTTCCAATTACACGTGTGCAGATTCAAGTTATATGGTTAAGTGTGATTAGGGCATATGATGATATTTTTATGACTAAAAAAAATTTAAGTATTAAAATATTAACCTAATTAATATAAGTATAAAAAGTATATCTAAACTAGCCTAAGCATAGAACATCCATTTCCAATTTGTCATACACATCTTGAACAACAACTAATTCTACTAGGTTACTAAGTGATCCACTAATTGGATTACTAAGTGTTAATATGTTATACTTGAAATCAATCATACTCATACAAATTTAGTAAGTATAGTGTAATAAGATATTTAAATAATTTTATTGAAAATAAAGAAAAAATTAAAGTAAATTGCAAGAAATAAATTAAAATGCTAGGCCAAGTACTACAATGAACAAAATAAATCTTGATTCCATTATCATCATGTAACTAGGTTTAGATATGGTAAGCGCTTAAATGAAACTCCATAAAATCTATTGAATTCATGTTGTGGGCACTTAGAAAGAAAAAAATTCTTTCACACAAAAAAATATAAGATTCTAGTTACACAATGATCAAAAGTACCATAAACATGCATTTATATAGGTATTTATGAGACTTGCATCAATGATGATGTGTTGATGAAGCAAGGGATATAGTGAAACTAATGCATTAATATGATTAACTGACATAGCATTCATAAACTACTAGGAAATTTTGGAGACATATTAGAGATTACCTATGAAGGAACAAAACATGTGAAGTAATCCAAACTGCTTCTATGGTTGAACTAGCTTGAGAATCTGAAGATGAAAACAAATGGAAAAATTAATTATATTTTTATCAAGTACATGACTTGATGTAATTCATGAGCAGAATTAGTTAAGATCCTTATAAAACTAATGTGATTTAGAAGATCATAAGAACTCTCAACCTTAAGTAAGAAATGAAGATTGTACCTATGAAGAAGATGAGAGACTTTTGATACATTAAGGTTTCAAGAACTTGAAAGTGCTCTCATAGGCTATTAGATGACACTAGTGGAAGAAGGTGCATTGAAGAATTATTCCATTGCATTAACCTCAAGTTCTAGCCAAGCATTCAAAAAGAAAGAATAAAGGTGATAGATAGAGATACCCTTGTACATTGGTGAAGGTGACATTAATGATAGTGATCTTATTCTTTGTATCAAAAAAGTTAATAGAGTGATTGGCAATTACCTCAAGGAGTAAGAAAAAAGACTAAGATGAAGATCATCAAGAGGTAAGTTCATAGGTAAGGGTTATAAATTAGCCTCTTTCACCTATCTTTGAAATACTATTTTTTGGATTTGCTATGGATTAGAACATCTTATGTTGGAATATTCTAGTAGTAAAAGATTACAAGATGAGGCTAAGATGTAAGAGAAGGAAAAATACTTGGTAAGAAAATAATATAATGATGAATAACTAAGAGTAGTGGAGGTAAAAGATGGTGATATCTCTAACTCTCATATTTTTTGCATGACAATTATGAACCTCACTACATCACATGAAGATGAGGAAGATAAGGAATAATAAAGAGGTCAAAATCATTGAACAAAGTTAGGAATGTATTAAAGAAAATTATATTAAATTACATAAAATTTTCCTTAAGTTTAAGAGCAAGCTAAACCACTATGATTTATAGTTTGAGCATAATACAAACTCATGTCTAACAATAATAAGTAAATACAAGACCCTTAATGTTAAGATTTGCGAACTAAGTATTTTAAATGAGTCAATGAAATTGCAAGAAAAAGAGTAGAGTGAATTCAAGAAAAAAACATTACAAATCATCTCCCCATTAATAGATATTTCCTTTCTTAAGAAGAGGAATGAAGTACTGCATCAAAATATGGAGAAAGAAAAATAAGTTGCTGAAAGATTTACTCTAGAAAAATCTTTCTTAGATCAATTTATTTAGCAATTCATAATTTCAAATAACAAGAGTGATCTTGGTTATAGAGCCACTATGTAAATCTATAATAAAATGAAACCAAGGAAAGTTTATCAAGACAAGTTTTAATAAGGAGGAGGCTTTTCAGATGTTTTCCTTATTTGCATTCCAGCTAATTCTTTTGGGTCTTGGAAAATTATTCCTTGTTTTTGAAGGAGTTTTTCCTCTTCTTCATTAAGTGTTCCTTCACTACCGATGTATAATGGTTCACTCTCTTCTTCATTGGGATTAATTTCTTCTTCCTTTTCTTTTCCTTTTTGGCTTGTAGGAATTGTATGTACTGGTCTACGTCTTCTAGGTCTAGACTATTGTGTCTTTTTTGGTTTTGTTGGTGGAGGAATTAGAGGTGGTGATTCTAGATAGAGACCATCAATATCTATGGGATTTGATTTTGGTTTTGATGTTTCTTGAGTTTTCCCATTTCCTTTTTTTGTTTTTGGAACCCAAATTTTATGTAAATCTTTTACATCCTTCTGAACTTCTTTAATTTCAGCATATGTCATAAGACCTTGATCACCAATGTAAGCAACTTTATGGTTGGTCCAATTATGTAACTTAATGACATCTGAGGGAGGTTCTACAGAAGGTTTATACTACATCATATGGGTTTTTTCTTCTTCAACATTCATGTTGATTCTAAGTAATTCGTCACATTCTATGCATCTCGTTTCAAGATCTATCTTATGTGTAGCAGAATGATTACAAGAAGAAGTGTTTTGATGAAGATATGAAGGACTAGGACACGAACTAGATGTATCACTAGAGGATTCTTGTAGTTGTTTCCCTTTTTCTAGTGGTAGTGGTTTTTGTTTTATGAATTTTCTTGGATCTAGTTTTACTCCTATTTCTTTGAACAATTTTTCCATCTTTTTGATTTTTCTTTCTTGTTCATCATATACAGCTTTTTGTTCAGCAAAGAGAATATGTTCTTTTTCTGGTTTTGGAGCCATAGGATCATATGATAGGATTTTTGGAGTCTGTAATTCTACGAAGTATCGCCTATATTTCGAAGAAGGTTTCACTGCCAACGGACCAGCGAGTAAGTCACGCAGATCGGGATAGAACGCAGAGTAGGCACGTCTCCATGGCGAGTTCATCACGAAGACCAACTCCAGGTTCTTCTTCTTCTTTCTCCTATATTCAGCACTTATCTAATTATTGCACCGCCCAACCTAGCCTCTTACCTCCACCTCCTACACAAAAGGATTTTTACCCCAAATTGTCTTTAAGCCCTTTTGAATCGTTAAAATCTCTTCATTTCTCTGAGTGTGATCGAGAGTGGTATCGGAACCTGTGTTGCGGTTCTTCGTTCAATACGCTTTCTCAGACATGAGGGCAGCTCGTAAGATTCGTTCCGGACCCTTGTAAGACTCGCAGTCACTGATAACGGACCTGCGAGTAAGTCGCGCAGATCAGGATAGAACGCAGAGTAGGCACGTCTCCATGGCAAGTTCATCACGAAGACCAACTCCAGGTTCTTCTTCTTCTTTCTCCTATATTCAGCGCTTATCTAATTATTGCACCGCCCAACCTAGCCTCTTACCTCCACCTCCTACACAAAAGGATTTTTACCCCAAATCGTCTTTAAGCCCTTTTGAATCGTTAAAATCTCTTCATTTCTCTGAGTGTGATCGAGAGTACGCAGCAACTCAACATGCTTAAAGCATCACACAACATATAACAAATAACACTCCACACTTTTTATACACTTTTTATAACACAAAAGCGGATTTTTACAGAGATTGTAAGGAATGCTTATTCTGGAGCAAGACGCATCACAGAATGATATCTCTTACAAACACAGAGAGAATGCTTTGTTTCTGAGCAGAATGCATCAAGAAACAGATATCTTCTCTGGAACTTACACACTAACACACTTGCAAAAAACTAGCACACTTGCAGACTACTAGCAGATTGCTCTCTCTTCTATTGCTTATTCTTCCTAATGCATACACACTGCTATTTATAGCATGAACAAGTGTCTTTACAATAATGGATGCCAGTTGGGACGATCTACTATTGAAGATTGCGATCTCCTTTTTTGGATTGTGGCAGACAACTTTTAGCGTGACGGCGGGCTGTTAGGTCCGAAGTCGACACTGTGTCCATCAGAATCATTTGCATGATTGTGGAAATCTTCAGAACTGTAATCATATCGTCCTGGAGAATCATTAGGCGTGCTGTCTGAGCTGTCATCTGATTCCTCTGGGTGCTCGCCAACAAGGTAAAGTTTGACTTATTTTCCTCCAGAGGCACGGTATTCATCAATCCTGCTGTCCATATAATAAAGCTCTAAAGTGTACGAGACTTTTAAATGGAGATGACAGAAATGCTGGATGTCATGAGCATTAGTAGTGTATACATCCTGATAAAAAGCCTGCCCCCATGTGAGCTGCCAGTCGATCCTTTTTGAAATACAGGTTATGAGGAAATAGACCGGGTTAGAGGCCATGTGCAGGAAATTCCAAGCCATGTGGTCAAGATTCCCATAAAATAAAATATCACCCCGATGACCATAGAGACTTGTGCGGAGTGGACCAGGATAATTTGCTGGGAGATATGAAGGGGAATGACCGAATTTAGCCCACCAAGACCAAAATAACTCATCATTGTTTGGTGGTTCATTGAGAGGACTAAAAGAGATTCAATAAACATGAAAATCACTAGGCTGGTAATAAGGCCAATTAAGGCAATCAGTAGAGTACCAATTTCGGAATTCTAGATTAGTGAGATTCACATCTGTGGCAAGGAAAAGATATGGAGCAGGGATATTAGCCCATTGAGATCTTCTTGCAGGTAGAGGAAGGGCATTAAAGACCTTCTGAGAGATGATGGCATCAGAATCTTGAGCTCTTGTTCTATTACAAAACTCAATCTACTCTTGTTCAAACCTACTAGTTTCACTAAAATATTGAGGAAAACTGAGGAATCTTTCATTAGGTAAACTGGGACGTAGTCTCCTTGAGGAACGAAGAGTCCATCCTTCACTTCGGAGTAAATCTGAAAATAAACTTAAAAATCATTAGTACTACTAGAGAGTTGGAACTCTCTAGTTAAGAAATCAGAAAGGCAATTCTTTGAACCTTCAATATACTGACTATCAAACTCGAAATTAGCTAATAATAAACTCCAACGGATTAATCTAGTATGGGCTACTTTTGCCAGGTTTTTGGTTTGAAGATATTTGTCAAAATGTTTGAGATCACTGCGAATTGTGAAACGTTGGGGTTGTAAGAATAAATGAAACTTCTCAACACCTTTGACAATAGCTAATAATTCCTTATGGGAACTATGGTACTTTTGTTGTGTTGGATTAAACTTACCAGATGCATATCTGCAGATACGAACCGTCTGGTTTTGTTCTTGTTTTAACGTTGCGCCCCAAAATTCTTCAGAAGCATCTGTTTCAAGAATAAACAATCCTTCCCCTGGAAGGGCTAAAGGAGGTAAATTCTTACATTCTTTTGTGATTCGTTGAATTGCATTAGTACAGGCTTCTGTCCATGGTGGTGAATGCTTCTGCAATTGTTGGTTTAAGAGATCTCTTTCTTGTGCTAAGTTTTTGAAAAAACCTGAAACATAATTGATACATCCAAGGAATCGCTAGATCTGTACTATACTTTCTAATTTATCTGGAAAGTTAATAATACTTTGGATGATATGAGGTTGGAGGCGTATTATGCCTGCAGATATTTCTACTCCAAGGAATTCAATATGGGATTGTCCTATTTTACATTTGGTGGGAGATAAAACAAGACCATTTGTATCAATAAGTGTACTAAAAATACGTAAATTTTCTAAATGTTCTTTAACAGATCTACTTAATATCAAAATATCATCTATATATGCAAGAATGAAAGGAAAGGAATGAAAAATTGAATCCATCATCTTTTGGAAAATAGATGGAGCCGTTTTGATACCAAAAGGTAATACATTCCATTCATATAACCCTCCAGGCACTGTAAAAGCTGTTTTCCATCGGTCAGCTTCATTTACTTGTATTTGCCAGAACCCAGATTTTAAATCAAATTTTGAATATATGTTGGTATGAGGGAGTCTTTGAAAAAGATCATCCTTATTCGGAATGGGATGTTGGACGGATTTAAGGATGTCATTCAAAGGTTTGTAGTTGACGACAAGCCGTTTTTTCCCTCATATTAATTCAGCTCTTTTATTAACAAAGAAAGCAGCACAAGCAAACATACTCTTGCTTGGGCGTATAAGTTGTCTTGTTAATAAAGTCTGGATTTCTTGTTCACATTCTTGCCTGAGACTTGGTGGCATACCAATATGTTGTGCAGTGGATTTAACATTTACTCCATCTTTAAGATCTATGGAGCACCAATGCTCTTTCTTTTACCTAAAAATGGTTGGATCATCATTGGCGAAACTCATGAGGTGTTTTGTGATTTCGGTAAATTGTGGCTGTGCTTTTTCAATCTGGTTAATGATCCATATTTCTCTCTTTGGATTCTCTCTTGGGTATTGATGGGTTACAAAGTGTTGTCTTGCATTGATTCGTTCAAAGGTATAAGACCCTAGAGTTATTAAAGTTTTTGTTATGCCTAAATTATAGTTTTGTAAATTATCTGATCCTATTAAACAATCATAGGAAGGTAACGGAAATTGACAAACTATAAAATACTGAATAGTATTATTCGGCATTAAAATAGGTAACTTTGCGTGTTTGCGTAATACCTTTTTCTGAGTATTAAAAGAAATATGAGACGGATTCTTATCTTCCCAGAAACATTGAGGTATTGTTTCTTCATGGGCTTAAGATACTTCTGCACCGGTATCTAATAAACATCCTAACGAATATTTATGATACTTAGGCCATTTTACTGTCATAGAACAAGCAGGTAACGTTGGCCACATACTATTTGTATTTACTTCTAAGATTACACTAACCTGTTGGGATTCTTTTTCGTATTCCGCTTGTTGCCAACTTTCTTCTTGGAGTTCTAATTTTTCTATTTCACTAGAAGCAAGTTGGATAAATTTTTTAAGCTGCTTAATCCTATGTTGTCGCCATATGGAAGTTTGAGTCTCTAATCGAATATGTCCTTGTTGAATTTGTGGAGATTGATATGGTTGGGGTGTTTCTTCCACTTATGTGTCTGTATGGAAGTATGGTTGTTGGGAGTCTTGGTAGAATCCTACAGTTTCTTCCATCATTTGTTTATATGTGTTGATTTCGTTTCTTTTGTCTTTCACCTTGTGTTTATATGCTCTATATTTGTGTAAATCTTCTATAGGGACTTTCTGCCATTGTTTGTTTAATTGTCTCAATTGACTTTGTAAAAGCATATAAGTTTGGTCTTTAGAATAGAAATCATCTTCACTTTCAGATACTTCATTCATATAAACATGATACATATATCCAGAGGAATCTGTGTCATAATTAACATCTCCCGGTTCATTTGGATAATCTGGAATATCCTCAAATTCCATACTACTTGAATACTGGTCTGACGATTCTAAGTAAATATCCCCATTGGAAAAATAAAGGTCAGAATCGTAGGTTAAAAAGAAATCATCTTCCGTAAGCTTCATGGATTCGATAAAGTTGATCCGTTGAGGATGATTATCTTTCTTAGGACATTGGTTAGAGTAATGTTTTCCTGAGCAAATAAAACAACGAACTTCTTTATCCTTGTATGCTCCTTGTTTTCGTTTAAAAATACCCTTAAAGGGGATTTATGGCCAATTTTTTCTTTTATACTTGGGTTTATACTTGGGCTTCCAAATTTTCTTCGGTTTGGATTTTTGATAAGAATGTTTAGATTTTGGCGGATATTCACAAGGATCCTTTTGGTGTTTGCAATCCTTAATTAACTTACCAAAGTTATCTTCAGGGCACATTTGTAAACACAGATCTTTCCCTATTTGTTTTGTCAAAGATCCGATTAGTTTTTGCGTTTTTTGTTGAACACATAAATCTCTTGTGATTTCTTCTAAGAATTGTCTTATGGCGCTAAAACTCATTTCTTCTAAATCTTTTTCTTCATTTTGTAATTATGTTCTATAGTAGTTTGCAAATGGAGGAGGTAAGCATCCTAGTAGATGTTCTTTTGCTCCTACATCATGTATCCTACATCTCTCTTCTTCATTGGCGTTAATTTCTTCTTCTTCTTCTTTCTCCTATATTCAGCGCTTATCTAATTATTGCACCGCCCAACCTAGCCTCTTACCTCCACCTCCTACACAAAAGGATTTTTACCCCAAATCGTCTTTAAGCCGTTTTGAATCGTTAAAATCTCTTCATTTCTCTGATTGTGATCTTGGCATTGCGGGTTCTGGCCTCCGGCCTGTAGCCTTAACTTTTTTTGACCCGGGGGAAGTTGATAAGTGGAAACAAAATGGTTATCAGTATATTCATCTTGCAGAGATTGCTATCCATCTCCACCCACACTTCAACTATAGTTTGAAAAAACCTTATTGGATTGCTCTTATAGATCGTAGATTTAAATCTTTCCAAGAAGCTATAATCACCCAAGCAAAAGGTAGATTAGTCTCTGATGCTTTAATTATTACAATACCAAATTTCACTTTATCTTTATCAGATCCACACTTATTCCACAGTTTAATGTTAATTACTTATATTCCAGTTGATATTATAGATCAGAGTGTCTATTGCACTATAGGAACTAGACTAAGCTTTAAACTATTCTCATCGGTTAGTATACAAACCTTATTACCATTTGGACAACAAGCTTTATTAGTAGGCTCAACAAACCTAGAATATGGTGTACAAATAAATACTGAAGATTTACCTATTCATAGACTATTCCCAGATCTAGAAGATCCTTTAGAAACATATTATGAATGCAAAAAATCAAAAAAATCTCTGTTTAAACCTTCTTCGAAATATAGGCGATACTTCGTAGAATTACAGACTCCAAAACTCCTACCATATGATCCTATGGCTCCAAAACCAGAAAAAGAACATATTCTCTTTGCTGAACAAAAAGCTGTATATGATGAACAAGAAAGAAAAATCAAAAAGATGGAAAAATTGTTCAAAGAAATAGGAGTAAAACTAGATCCAAGAAAAGTCATAAAACAAAAACCACTACCACTAGAAAAAGGGAAACAACTACAAGAATCCTCTAGTGATACATCTAGTTCGTGTCGTAGTCCTTCATATCTTCATCAAAACACTTCTTCTTGTAATCATTCTGCTACACATAAGATAGATCTTGAAACGAGATGCATAGAATGTGACGAATTACTTAGAATCAACATGAATGTTGAAGAAGAAAAAACCCATATGATGTAGTATAAACCTTCTGTAGAACCTCCCTCAGATGTCATTAAGTTACATAATTGGACCAACCATAAAGTTGCTTACATTGGTGATCAAGGTCTTATGACATATGCTGAAATTAAAGAAGTTCAGAAGGATGTAAAAGATTTACATAAAATTTGGGTTCCAAAAACAAAAAAAGGAAATGGGAAAACTCAAGAAACATCAAAACCAAAATCAAATCCCATAGATATTGATGGTCTTTATCTAGAATCACCACCTCTAATTCCTCCACCAACAAAACCAAAAAAGTCACAACAGTCTAGACCTAGAAGACGTAGACCAGTACATACAATTCCTACAAGCCAAAAAGGAAAAGAAAAGGAAGAAGAAATTAACGCCAATGAAGAAGAGAGTGAACCATTATACATCGGTAGTGAAGGAACACTTAATGAAAAATAGGAAAAACTCCTTCAAAAACAAGAAATAATTTTCCAAGACCCAAAAGAATTAGCTGGAATGCAAATAAGGAAAACATCTGAAAAGCCTCCTCCTTATTTTAGTATGGACAATAAATCTGCAAGAGAACGGCAAAAAGAAATAGATCGGATTAGTGGCTTCATTGCTAGACAAATCGTGTTAGAAAAGAAAACATATGAACATGCCATCTTAAATGCTACTTTAAACTTTGAAGGGATGCTCAAAAGATGGTGGAATTTTATAGAAGCCCCTGTTAGAAAAAAGCTATTAAATAATCCACATATTATATTTCTAAATGCCATAACTAAAGAGTTTTTAGGAAATAAAGTAGATAGAGATAGTATGCATAGAACATTATTTTATGGAGCTAGATTACATAAAATACAAGATATGTCTCCTTTCCTAGATATAATGGAAGAATGGTACTATTATGGTAAACTGATACATGATGTAGGAGCAAAAGAACATCTACTAGGATGCTTACCTCCTCCATTTGCAAACTACTATAGAACACAATTAAAAAATGAGGAAAAAGATTTAGAAGAAATGAGTTTTAGCGCCATAAGACAATTCTTAGAAAAAATCACAAGAGATTTATGTGTTGAACAAAAAACACAAAAACTAATCGGATCTTTGACAAAACAAATAGGGAAAGATCTGTGTTTTCAAATGTGCCTTGAAGATAACTTTGGTAAGTTAATTAAGGATCGCAAACACGAAAAGGATCCTTGTGAATATCCGCCAAAATCTAAACATTCTTACCAAAAATCCAAACCGAAGAAAATTTGGAAGTCCAAGTATAAACCCAAGTATAAAAGAAAAAATTGGCCACGAAAACCCTTTAAGGGTATGTTTAAATGAAAACAAGGAGCATACAAGGATAAAGAAGTTCATTGTTTTATTTGCTCAGGAAAACATTACTCTAACCAATGTCCTAAGAAAGATAATCATCCTCAACGGATCAACTTTATCGAATCCATGAAGCTTACGGAAGATGATTTCTTTTTAACCTACGATTCTGACCTTTCTTTTTCCAATGGGGATATTTACTTAGAATCGTCAGACCAGTATTCAAGTAGTATGGAATTTGAGGATATTCCAGATTATCCAAATGAACCGGGAGATGTTAATTATGACACAGATTCCTCTGGATATATGTATCATGTTTATATGAATGAAGTATCTGAAAGTGAAGATGATTTCTATTCTAAAGACCAAACTTATATGCTTTTACAAAGTCAATTGAGACAATTAAACAAACAATGGCAGAAAGTCCCTATTGACGATTTACATAAATATAGAGCATATAAACACAAGGTGAAAGACAAAAGAAACGAAATCAACACATATAAACAAATGATGGAAGAAACTGTAGGATTCTACCAAGACTCCCAACAACCATACTTCCATACAGACACAGAAGTGGAAGAAACACCCCAACCATCTCAATCTCCACAAATTCAACAAGGACATATTCGATTAGAGACTCAAACTTCCATATGGCGACAACATAGGATTAAGCAGCTTAAAAAATTTATCCAACTTGCTTCTAGTGAAATAGAAAAATTAGAACTCCAAGAAGAAATTTGGCAACAAGCGGAATACGAAAAAGAATCCCAACAGGTTAGTGTAATCTTAGAAGTAAATACAAATAGTATGCGGCCAACGTTACCTGCTTGTTCTATGACAGTAAAATGGCCTAAGTATCATAAATATTCGTTAGGATGTTTATTAGATACCGGTGCAGAAGTATCTTTAGCCCGTGAAGAAACAATACCTCAATGTTTCTGGGAAGATAAGGATCCATCTCATATTTCTTTTAATACTCAGAAAAAGGTATTACGCAAACATGCAAAGTTACCTATTTTAATGCCGGATAATACTATTCAGTATTTTATAGTTTGTCAATTTCCGTTACCTTCCTATGATTATTTAATAGGATCAGATAATTTACAAAACTATAATTTAGGCATAACAAAAACTTTAATAACTCTAGGGTCTTATACCTTTGAACGAATCAATGCAAGACAACACTTTGTAACCCATCAATACCCAAGAGAGAATCCAAAGAGAGAAATATGGATCATTAACCAGATTGAAAAAGCACAGCCACAATTTACCAAAATCACAAAACACCTCATGAGTTTCGCCAATGATGATCCAACCATTTTTAGGCCAAAGAAAGAGCATTGGTGCTCCATAGATCTTAAAGATGGAGTAAATGTTAAATCCACTGCACAACATATTGGTATGCCACCAAGTCTCAGGCAAGAATGTGAACAAGAAATCCAGACTTTATTAACAAGACAACTTATATGCCCAAGCAAGAGTATGTTTGCTTGTGCTGCTTTCTTTGTTAATAAAAGAGCTGAATTAATACGAGGGAAAAAATGGCTTGTCGTCAACTACAAACCTTTAAATGACATCCTTAAATCCATCCAACATCCCATTCCGAATAAGGATGATCTTTTTCAAAGACTCCCTCATACCAACATATATTCAAAATTTGATTTAAAATCTGGGTTCTGGCAAATACAAGTAAATGAAGCTGACCGATGGAAAACAGCTTTTACAGTGCCTAGAGGGTTATATGAATGGAATGTATTACCTTTTGGTATCAAAACGGCTCCATCTATTCTCCAAAAGATGATGGATTCAATTTTTCATTCCTTTCCTTTCATTCTTGGATATATAGATGATATTTTGATATTAAGTAGATCTGTTAAAGAACATTTAGAACATTTACGTATTTTTAGTACACTTATTGATACAAATGGTCTTGTTTTATCTCCCACCAAATGTAAAATAGGACAATCCCATATTGAATTCCTTGGAGTAGAAATATCTGCAGGCATAATATGCCTCCAACATCATATCATCCAAAGTATTATTAACTTTCCAGATAAATTAGAAAGTATAGTACAGATCCAGCAATTCCTTGGATGTATCAATTATGTTTCAGGTTTTTTCAAAAACTTAGCACAAGAAAGAGATCTCTTAAACCAACAATTGCAGAAGCATTCACCACCATGGACAGAAGCCTGTACTAATTCAGTTCAATGAATCAAAAAAGAATGTAAGAATTTACCTCCTTTAGCCCTTCCAGGGGAAGGATTGTTTATTCTTGAAACAAATGCTTCTGAAGAATTTTTGGGCGCAACGTTAAAACAAGAACAAAACCAGACGGTTCGTATCTGCAGATATGCATCTGGTAAGTTTAATCCAACACAACAAAAGTACCATAGTTCCCATAAGGAATTATTAGCTATTGTCAAAGGTGTTGAAAATTTTCATTTATTCTTACAACCCCAACGTTTTACAATTCGCAGTGATCTCAAACATTTTGATAAATACCTCCAAACCAAAAACCTGGCAAAAGTAGCCCATACTAGATTAATCTGTTGGAGTTTATTTTTAGCTAATTTTGAGTTTGATAGCGAATATATTGAAGGTTCAAAGAATTGCCTTTCTGATTTCTTAACTAGAGAGTTCCAACTCTCTAGTAGTACTAATGATTCTTAAGTTTATTTTCAGATTTACTCCGAAGTGAAGGATGGACTCTTCGTTCCTCAAGGAGACTACGTCCCAGTTTACCTAATGAAAGATTCCTCAGTTTTCCTCAATATTTTAGTGAAACTAGTAGGTTTGAACAAGAGTAGATTGAGTTTTGTAATAGAACAAGAGCTCAAGATTCTGATGCCATCATCTCTCAGAAGGTCTTTAATGCCCTTCCTCTACCTGCAAGAAGATCTCAATGGGCTAATATCCCTGCTCCATATCTTTTCCTTGCCACAGATGTGAATCTCACTAATCTAGAATTCCGAAATTGGTACTCTACTGATTGCCTTAATTGGCCTTATTACCAGCCTAGTGATTTTCATGTTTATCGAATCTCTTTTAGTCATCTCAATGAACCACCAGACAATGATGAGTTATTTTGGTCTTGGTGGGCTAGATTCGGTCATTCCCCTTCATATCTCCCAGCAAATTATCCTGGTCCACTCCGCACAAGTCTCTATGGTCATCGGGGTGATTTTTTATTTTATGGGAATCCTGACCATATGGCTTGGAATTTCCTGCACATGGCCTCTAACCCGGTCTATTTCCTCATAACCTGTATTTCAAAAAGGACCGACTGGCAGCTCACATGGGGGCAGGCTTTTTATCAGGATGTATACACTGCTAATGCTCATGACATCCAACATTTCTGTCATCTCCATTTAAAAGTCCCGTACATTTTAGAGCTTTATTATATGGACAGCAGGATTGATGAATACCGTGCCTCTGGAGGAAAAGAAGTCAAACTTTACCTTGTTGGAGAGCACTCAGAGGAATCAGATGATAGCTCAGACAGCACGCCTAATGATTCTCCAGGATGATATGATTACAGTTCTGAAGATTTCCACAATCGTACAGATGATTCTGATGGACACAGTGTCAACTTCGGACCTAACAGCCCGCCGTCACGCTAAAAGTTGTCTGCCACAATCCAAAAAAGAAGATCGCAATCTTCAATAGTAGATCATCCCAACTGGCATCCATTATTGTACAGACGCTTGTTCACGCTATAAATAGCAGTGTGTATGCATTAGGAATAATAAGCAATAGAAGAGAGAGCAATCTGCTAGTAGTCTGCAAGTGTGCTAGTTTTCTGCAAGTGTGTTAGTGTGTAAGTTCCAGAGAAGATATCTGTTTCTTGATGCATTCTGCTCAGAAACAAAACATTCTCTCTCTGTTTGTAAGAGATATCATTCTGTGATGCGTCTTGCTCCAGAATAAGCATTCCTTACAATCTCTGTAAAAATCCGCTTTTGTGTTATAAAAAGTGTATAAAAAGTGTGGAGTGTTATTTGTTATATGTTGTGTGATGCTTTAAGCATGCTGAGTTGCTACGTACTGTGATCGAGAGTGGTATCAGAGCCTGTGTTGCGGTTCTTCATTCAATACGCTTTCTCAGACGTGAGGGCAGCTCGTAAGATTTGTTCCGGACCCTCCTAATAAGAACTTAAAGGAAGACAATGAGTTCACTCCATCCATCCGTCCACCAAGCTCTATGGTCTCTCTTGGCATGGAAATGTACAGTCCCCTCCTAATAAGAACTTAAAGGAATCAGTGACTGAGCATTTCTCAAACTAAAGAAGGACTCAAGGTTTGAAAAGGGTGTGACTTCAAGGGAACTTGATGCTTTTGTGTTAGCCATTCTCTTGGGTGCTTGGATGTTTTCTTCTTGAGTTTTCTCGCCATTCCGATGTTACCCAATTATCAGAAGCTGAGAAAATAAAAATAATCAAGTCTTTGCATGGTGTGGTTCTCACGCATAAAAACATAAAAAAAAACAAAAACAAAAAAGAAAGAAAGAAATGAGAATTCAAAGCACACCCCTTAGGCAGAATAAACTTGGGCTACAAGCACTGGTTATGGAACCAAAAGTGTTCCCTCTAACTAAGGCCCTTCTTGCTTCTGATTCTCTCCTTTGTTTCGTTGGAATGGTGGTGAATTTTGGAGGTGCATTCTTGTTACTTCAAGCGGATGGTTTGGCCAACTACATTGATGCAAAGTCACTAGATGTGGTTGGTTTGAGTCCGGAGTTGGAATGAGATTTTCCCAATCACATTAATCATGAAACACACAAGGGGCTGTACACCACCTTGTTCTTGGGATTCCATTTCATCCTCTTATCTTCATCCTTTTCTCCATTGTTCACCTCATTTCCGGCTGTATCATTAGTGTATATATTTTGGTAGATGCATTGTTTTCTTTTTGGTAAATTCTTACGGTTAAGACTTTAACTCTTGTTGCAAATGACATTCCCGGAGCCTACAGACTCTTTGAATGTGGGTTTGTTAGTGCATTAAGGGCATGAGCCTACTTTGGGGAGAATCCACTAACATTCCTATTTGGAGAATTAGTTAAATTATTTCTCTTAACATTTTGCAATTAACTTTATTTTGTTAATTTCCATCTTGACATCCATTTCATCGATGCCATAGTTGTCTGTTTTTATCTATCTTTCTTACTCCTTTCCTTTCTCCATTCTAACACTAATGGAGGTTCGCGATTAGTCATGGGGCTACGATGCCTAATTTTTTCAATTTTCTCCTAGCCTCGAATTTTTTAATTTTCTTCCTAACCCCTACACCTTCGGTAGTCATCATTAATATATCCCCAGATCCGTATTATCCATACCACAACCTAGCCAATGGACCTACGCCAAAGTAAGGTATTAATTACATGATGATTCATTTACCCTTGCTAATATATGATTATGTTGTATGTGCAGATGGCGATCATACAACAACGGATTGGATCTGGAGCAAACACTTGGAATGGAGCTGTGCTAGAAGCAACTATGCAAGGAGCAAGATTGATGGTGCACTTACGGATGGACAATAAAAGGTGTACTCTTGGCATTGGCAGCAGCAACACTTCTTTCTCTCTTCTTTCTCAGTTACCAACTAAGGCCTGATGTCATTATAATAAGGTGTTCACCCTTGTTATCATGAACACCGGTTTTGTCAAGTCTTCTAATGATGATCTGTTCACATGTCATCCCATTAGTTCCATTCCCCTCAATAATCCCATACCTTTCCAATTTCTTTTAAGGAACTCGAGGATGAGTTTTCATTCAGTCATGGGGGTATGATGAGACGTGATTGGCATGAGCTGTGATATCACGTCATCCCCTGTGATATCGTGTACGCGATATCGTGGTCTTCCGCCATATCTATAAATCAGAGGTGACTCTCCCTTGTTTCCCCATCCTAAGTTAGAAGTAGGGAAACTCTAGCAGTTTCATCACTCCAGAGATAGAATATTTTCCATGTGCCCGCAGTAGGAGTCCTAAAGTGAACAGATCTTTATTCAAGCAACATTGTACCTAAACACAAGTTGTGTACGACAATAAAGACAAACTTCCTGGATAAACCTTGCAGTGCATGAAATAGGATTTTATTTATTGTTTTCTCTCTTACCCTTAAACTCATAGAATGTGGAATGAGTACGATTTGATTATCAGCATCTAAGGATGTGTACGGATAGTCAAGGAATCGGCTGCTCATTGCATGTGGTATGAGTATGACTTGATTACGAGCATCTAGTGTGACTACTTGGTAACCCAGTGGCATATCCAGGATCTACGCTTGGTAATCCCAGTGGTAGTCCCAGATGTGTACAGTTAGTCAAGGAATCGATGGCTCATCGCATGTAGGCTAGATAGATTCTCTCAACCCTTTCCTCCTAGTTAAGTGCCTCAGTACGACCACTTCGAGAACGTGCGTTACATGCGGTGATCCCATCAATGATTAGCGTTTGGTAGTCATGATTGCATCGGTTCAGGGTGTGTACGGTAAGTGGGAACGGATGCTAACACTAGGTAATTTAGACTTAGTTAATTAGTTAGAGTTAGTTAGTTTCTCCAACCCTTCACATCGATAGCATAGGAGATAAAACATAAAAGATATAGAAATCATATACCTCAGACTTACTTAACCATACACCGTCACAACTACAAGTAAGTTTGGGAAGACAACGAATGATTAACCCCAAGTGTTCCATGGGGCGTGTAGGCACTTAGTCTATGGAGTTCGACCGGATTGCACGTGCTACACTCATTTCATATGGTTGAGTGTAGGGGTACCTCGCCACTCATCAAGTAGCTACTAAATTCTTATCCCAAACATAATAATTTCATCATACTTGTATATCATAACATTTGTTCGTAAGATTTCTTTTCAATCCCTTTTGTATTACTATTATCCATAACTTATACTATGTTACGAATAGGTGTATGTTCTAACTTATTACAACTAGACTTATGTACTTCACTAAGTTCTTAATGAAATTAACTTTACATTAAGATTTGTACTTCATCAAGTCATTTTTTACTTAATTACACTATGCTTACAAATTAAATCTTATATTTCTTTCTTTTTTATTGTATTATAATCTTTTAGAAGACCTTCTTTCCTTATTTAAGAAACTAGAGTAAATTATGACTGATATAATTTGGATCTTCACTTCTTCTTTAAGAAACTAGATCGTGTGTTACAATGATCTACTCATTGTTTCTTGCAACACACACTCATTAATCCCATGAATATAATTAATTAATTCTTGTCCTTCTCAGTATACCATTTGGAAATATTGGGATTCTATTTTCTTATAAATGATATCAATGACTTATTCTCTTTAGTTTGAATAGTTATTTCATATATTTGTATCTATATATCTTTGTAACTTCTATTACATTTTTCTTTCATCTTTTGTAAGGTTTGTGAAGGTTTTGGGAATGCATCATGTCATACATTGTCATGTAATGAATTTCTTATGAATTATTTATTGGTTTTTCAACTACTTATGAAACATATGGTTGTACTTATGTTTCATTATAGGATCAACACTTGCAAGAGCATCATAGTTGTTCTTAACATTGTAAGATTTTTTGAATTCCTGTAGGATACCATGCTTAGAGATTTGTTGATTATCATGCAAGGAGTATGTAGTATTTCACAATCTACCACTATGGTATCCTGTATCAATATTATTTGATTTCCACATTATAAAGTGGTGATCTATATTATACGTCAAGGTGAGTTTGTTTTATTTATGTAATTCAATTTAAGTATTTTCAAAATGTTTTATATTTCACTTTTATTTGGAACTCATTTAATCCCCCTTCTATGCTTAGTGATCCACAGAACTCTCTAAAGAACAATGGAGAAAACATAAAAAATTAGGAATAACTAAATATATTTTAGAAAGTATATAAAACATGAAGTGATTTTGCTCGAAATCATTAAGCAAATTGTAGACAAGAAAAAAGCTAGATAATTTGTGCATAGGGAAGACTAAAATGAAGTAGTCTTCATATTGGATGATGAAACAATTAGAATTATCTTTTAGAACAAAGTTATGTAAATATTTCAATGAAATATTAAGGTTGACAAGAATATTAATAAGTCTTTATGAATTTAGAATATTATCCAAAACAAAATTAGGAGAATTTAGATCAAAAATAGAAATCGTAAAGAGCCATTTTGTCGTATGGCCCACAAATTCATTCCTACATATATTCAAGAAATAGGTTAGGAGAAATTTTTTTTAGTTCACTAAAGAGAATCCTTAAGATTTGGCATTTAAACACTAAATACCCATGAACAAAGGAAGTAGTAAAGAGAATGAAACTTTAGAAGAAGATCTACAAATAATTGAAAAGGTTAAATCATTTAATTCATATAGCATTTTGATCTCCTTTATTATAAAGAAATTGAAATTTATAGTAAATGAATAAAACTAGTTATAAGCATCTATAAAATTTACAAAGCATTTTTCTATAAGAAATTTAGAAAATGAAGAGTGGAATAAAAAAGAAAAGATGTCTTCAAATCAAATGGAAAGAAAAATGAAAGAAACTAAGTTCAAAATAGTCTCCAAATCTAAGGAAAACAAAACCAAAAAGAGAATTGAACATCTATAGAATTAAATAACAGGGAAATAGAGGTCTCACAAAAATCATTCATAAAGAAGGCATAAACATAAAATAAAAGTTGAAAAGACTAAAGAAACCTCAAAGAAACAAAATGAAGAAAATAATGACTAGGAAGAATGAAAACATAAAGATAGTAAAACTTCATGGAATAAAAGAAATCTAATAAATAAGTAGGATGATGAAAATAATAAGGAAAGAATCAAAGTTTTTATGGATATGTTTCAAGAAGAAGAAACAATCTTAGTTAGAAAGATGACTAAATTGTTCCTATTTTCCCATCAATCAAATAAAGTATAGATTGATAAGAAAATAGAATAATAAGAAAATTAAGAAATGTGGCTAAATTTACCTGAAGAACATAGACTAAATCCAAAATCTAGGAGGAATAAGGCATTCAAATATTAGAAGACTCGATGTTACAATAATTCACTAGCAATGTGAAAAAGTATTACTTGACAAAGAATATGAAAAGTATGTCCAACATGATTTAAATGAAGAGAAATGCAAAGATAGTAAAGAAACTTAAAGAAACAATCTTGAAAAAGGGATATAGCAATCTAGACACTATATATGGAAAGGGGAATTTAATTGAAAATATCTATACATATTTTAATGGATAATGAAAACCTAGAAATATAAGTACAAAAGTTAAAGAGTGAGATCAAAGAGATAGAGTGAATAAGGCTAAGAGTAGTTAAATTGTAAAAGAAATTAAATTGAAGATGTAGTTCTAAGAGGAATAAATGAAGATATTAAAATATAAGTGTAAGTATAAGTTGTATGGTATGGCTAGTTAGTATGAGCTATGATGTTGTATGGTAGTTGTATGGTATGGCTAGTTAGTATGAGCTATGATGTTCATATCGTCTCATAATTACGTGAAGGATAGTTTATGGTATTATAAAGTTTGATCAGTAATTGGATTAGATGTTCGGTGAGTACATTTTGATATGTGTCTCACTCAGTATAAGTTGGGGATGAGGAAATTCACAAGAAACTTTGTTAAATATAAATCAAACATAAAAATAATTATAATAGGTTTATATAATTAAAATATAATACATTTTTAGCTTTCACATTATTGATCCCATGCATTTTGGTTCTGATGGTTTTTTCTTCTCTTCCATTCTCTACCCAATCTCAGGTTATTTTTGTGATTTCTAAAATGTTGGGAAATTGATCATAAGTAGGTTATGGTCTAGGAGGTTTGATTTAGGTTTTGGAGAATCTTGAACTCCATGCAGAGTAATTTGTTGTTTCAATTTTAGATTTAAAGGTTGGTAGTTTTTTTATGGGTTTCTTTTCTTGTCTCCTTTTATAGATTTTCAGATCATTGTGTTTTTTCATGGGATTTCTAANCATGGGATTTCTGGTGGGTTGTGTAGATGTTGTGTGGTATTTTGAGCTTTCTGTAACATTGATGGTAGAGATTAATTCTAATGTTTAGTTACCACCCTTTGTGTATGAACTAAAGTGGTGTGTTACAAATCATGATTAATGGTTTTGAGGATAGGAGAGGCTCTACTACTAGTCTCTAGACTCTTGGAGATTAGTATAACATGTATGGTGTTTTTTGAATGCATAGTTGATGAGTTAACATTTTTGTTGCATTGTTAAGAATTTAGTTTTTATTGTGAGTAGAGGTTGAGTGATAGTTACAATTGGGTCATGACTAGGTCATGCTACAATTTTCAATGGACTACAGTTTGTGACATGGTTGTGAGATATAGACAATGATGATGGGGTCATTACTAGGTCATGACCAGGGAAATTGATACTTAATGCCATTAGAATAGTTTAAAATTCACTTATCTCTTATTCTTTAAAGTTAATATTCAATTTCTATATTTAATCATTATGTTTTTCTTTACTTTCGTTATGCCAATCAATATCACACCATATACTACACATTAAGTTAAACCATACACCTTAGATCACAATTAGCTTAAATAGGAAGACCATCATGAACAATCATATATAAACTATTTAGAGATTATATTAATTCATCTATGGATTATGATTAAGTAGCCCACAATGCTTGTGGTTTATTTAATTAAGCAAGCATAAGGAACTCCTACGGCTCAACCTAAAAAAAGTTACTTTATATACAATTCTTTAAAAAATGATGTAATTTAATGAAGAAGAAAAATCAAGAGCATATTGCCTACTCCTTAGTTAAAGTTAGTAGAATCATAGATTCACAAATGAGAAAAAAAGTCAACCCAAGCATAGAGCATCATCATCACCGTATTTGACTAATCTCTTGGCAAAGGTGATCACTGACCTGACCTATAATCATTGCTTCAATTTCTTAATCAGAACAATAAAGATATTTGAGGCAGCGTTGCTAAAGGGCTCTGCTGTTACGAGAAACCTAGGTTGTCAATGCCAATCAGCGCATGCTTCACACTACGAATTATATATTTTTTAAAGTGCCGGCTGCACACAGAATTCAATACACAAGAATAATCGAATAGAGACATGCTGCTTAGGAACACAAAAATCAAGGGTTGTCTCTTTCTAAACATTACTCATCAAATTAATATATTTGGTCAAGATGGTCAAGTAAATCAAATTTATTCAAAACTCTTAATTCAAAACTCTTAATTCGGAGGACAAATCTTAATCAGAAAAATGAGAAGATTTAACATTACTGTTACCACAGGGAGGAGAATTTCTGGGCAAACCCTAGCGGCCATGCCATTAGACTTTAAATGCAAATCTCCTTCAACAGTCTTGCCTCTGCCGTGAATGTCGTCAGTTATCCGCAAACAAATAATGAAACAAACAATGATGAGGCAAAAGTGGTGGAGAATGCAAAAACCTGCAATGGGATCGTGGGGTCGGCAAGGGAGGGAAATATATGCAGGGAGGATCCACGGCGGCAAGACAAATCAGGTTAGAACAGGGAATTTTAGAACTTCAGAAAGTACCAATTTTATCTCTTTGGATGAATAATTAATAATTTTCCACTTGATCTCCATAATGCTTGGGTTAACAAGCTCAGCACCACCAAGACATAAACAAGACATGTTGTATAGCAGCGGTACAAGATTTCACGTTTAAATTTTACTTATCTGAAACCCAAATTTTTTAATTAAATTTAAGATATAGCCCCTCTGACCCGCATTATATCTAAGTCTATTAATTTAGTTCTTAGTCACTGTAGCATTGCTATCCCTGCCCTCGAGGGAAGGAGTTTTATCCCTAAAATAACGATGCTTCATAATTTTGGTATACTTAAGATTATAATATCATATTTTATCCATAACCATGCTTCAGAATTTTGGTATACTTAAGATTATAATATCATATTTTATCCATACCCTTAGTAAGAAATACTTAATAAGTATGTATATGCAATGGTTATGGGCTCTTTTGCAACTAAAGGTGCTAAGTATGGGATCATTATATTTAGGTCTACCTCAATTATAAAAACCTATCAAATCACAACTCATGTTAAGTATAGGAATATTGAGGTCAATACTATATAATTTAATTATTTAATAGAAATGTTGAATTCATGCCATAAAATTTATTTATGAAATTGAAATCGAAATTTTTACTTATGTCCATAGAGACCCCTTGGAAATCTTAGGCCAATTGCAGAATATTTTTTATGATTTTTTTTTTTTAGTTTCTATCTTAGTGCCATTGGAATCAAACCTATGACTTGGGTTTAGTGTGACAAGATTCATACCACTAAGGTAGTACTTCACAAAAATAAAATGTAAACCCAAGAAAATTTGAAACTCTACCATTGGTTATTGTAACACCTTGCCCTAGCTAGGGCAAGGTGATGCCTAGGATCAAGTTATTTTCATAGAAAAATTTGTTATAACATACAAGTTAACACAACAAAGAAATAAGTGCATATATATAGTTATCTTACAACTTTACATGAATGTTTGGAAATCTATTTTAAGAGTTAAAGGAATTAACTATTTATTATTATATTATTAGAAACCAAAGGTTAATCCATTATTTTACTAAAGTTCATTCCATTTGCAAAGTATGAATACATATAAATATAGATCATACTAACAAATATGCATTTTTCAACTATATAGAATTATTTCTGGAAATAAATTGTGACAACAATCGATCCTATTTTGTTAGGGGCAAGGATAGAATTATGGTGATAATGTTTAAAATTATCATAATAGAATTATTTCCTATACTAAAATTGTAATTATTATCCTCTTTGTAATGTCTTCCTTTCCATTTTTTGTTAGTTTCTTTGAATCTAGTGGAGAAGCATCATTAATGTACACATTGTATAACAATATCATTAAGAGAAGTAGTTCTCCACTAT
>MNCI01011044.1:215622-310642 GCA_015680685.1 Gnetum montanum | reverse complement strand
TAGTTCTAAAAGATATTTTTGTACCTTTCAAATAAACCTAGTATAAATAAGGAAACTAGCTTATCATTCAAATTGCATAATAACTTTTTCCATAGATTGATGTGCTATCTAATCTCAAGGAAGATGATTGAAATCAAGAGGATCATAGGTATCCTTCACTGAAGTCATTAGAAGTTGGTGCTACTTAAAATTGGTATAGTATCTACTACTAAGAATGGTCACTGTTGCAACATAATGAAACATCAATATATAAAAATTTCTTAGAGAATTATGTTATCAAGTTCTTTAAAATAAATTCTTAATGTTTTAATCTTGAATTTAGATCAAATGCATTAGATTATGGTAGCCGAAATACTAAATGTATATTACATGGATGTTGCAACTCAAACATGATATAAATAAAAGAAAAAAAAATTCTTGCTCAATGATTAAATGGTAGCTATGATCTATAGTAGTGAAATATTACTTTAGTATTTTTTAAGATTGTTATTTTCAAGTTTCAACATTAATGTTTATGTTTCATATAAATAAATCATCCAACAAGTTTAGCTAATTTTTTAGCCTTCTAATAAAAGATTTTAAACTCATTTGTAAAGAAAATTAAATTTGTTGTTTTCTCAACTATTTATAAAGATTTATAAATAAGGGAAAATTTTATTAAATAATGTGTACACCTTTAGATATTTATTGGAAAATGATAGTACCTTAATAAGTTGCTCAAGGGTAAGGTTATTGACCTTTTGCTATCACCTACAAATATTTATATATAAATATAGCTTTTTTGCTTTATTAAATTCTTCAACCATAAAATAATATTATAGATATTTGAAAACTAATATAATTTCATGTAAAAGAAATAAATAATACTAATAAACTTAAGATATCTATAAGATTATTATATAGCTCATATTTATAAGAGGGCATTTTCTATGATAAAATTCATCTTTATAAGGTACTCAAAATATGTTGCAAATATTAGAAAATTATTTTTACTTACCTGGTCTATAAGTGAATGTGGTAAAAATGAAATTGATGATTTTTAGGACAAGAAATACCTATTATAGCTTTTCTTTTGGAGGTACCAATGCTCAAATAGTAGATTCTTTTAAATATTTAAGTCTTATTTATATGAAAAATTACATGTGGGGAACTACATTAAATTAAAAATAGTAGTAGGTATCAAGGCTTTGTATGCTTTTAAAAATAAGTGCAAGGATTTAGAACTCTAGCCTTGGAAGATTATGAAATAAAATTTTCATACTATCATTTATCCTACTATTTTGCATGGATATATTGTTTGGGACCTATGGACATCATGCTAAACTTTGTAAAGATATTGAAAGAGTGCAAAAAATGTTTCTTCATGATGAGTTAAAAGATGAAGATACAAACACCTTACTCAATGTTATTTTGCAAATGTGATTTATTACCTTTAAAAGTATAAGCCTTGTGTCATATCAAGTACATACACTCATAGATTATATATCTCAAGGTAAGAAAAATTTTCTAAAGCAATACTTGAGGATTTGTAAGATCGTGAATGGTATATTCATTTGATGCAATGGTTGATGATGAGTGGTGAGGTACCCATACACTCAACCATACGAATATGAGTGTAGCACGCACGATCTAGTCGAACTCAGTAGACTAAGTGCCTACATGCCTCATGGAATACTTAAGGTTAATTATTCATTGTCTTCCCAGACTTACTTGTAGTTGTCATGATTGTATGGTTAAGTAAGTCTGAGGTATATGATTTTTATGTCTTTTCTATTTTATCTCCTATGCTGAGAGGTGAAGGATTGAAGAGACTAATTACTAACTTTAACTAACTAACTAACTAAGTCTAAATTAACCTAGCATTAGCATTCATTCCCACTTACTGTTCACACCCTGAACCAATGCAACCTTGGTTACCAAAAGCTAGTCGTTGCTGGGATCACCAAGCGTAACGCACGTGCTCGAAGTGGTCGTACTGAGGCACTTAACTAGGAGAGAAGGGTTGAGAGAGATTTAATAACTAATAAAGAAATTAAATGATAAAAAATAAATAATAGTAAATAAAATCCTACTTAGCCTATTCCATGCCCTGCAAGGTTTACCCAAGAAGTACATCTTTATTTCCGTACACAAACATGTGTTCAGGTACAATATTTGCTAAAATAAAGATCCGTTCACTTTGGAGTTCCTATTGTGGGCACATGGAAAATATTCTATCTCTGAAGGGATCAAATAGCTAGAGTTTCACTACAGTCTAAGCCTAGGATGATAAACAAGGGAGAGCCACCTCTTATTTATAGAACTGGCGGTGGACCGCGATATCGCGTATGCGATATCACAGGGGACTACATGATATCACATACACGATATCACAGCCCATGCGATATCACATCCCATCATATCCCCATGACTGAATAAAAACTTGTCCTTCAGTTTCTTACAAAATATTGGGAAGGTATGGGATTGTTGACTCAATTGAGCTAATGGGATGACATTGAACGGATCATCATTACAAGACAAGATAAAATTGGTATTCATGACAACAAGGGTGAACACCTTAGACATTTGACATCAGGCCTTAGTTGGCAGTTGAGAAAGAGAGAGAGAAAGAAGTTTTGCTACTGCCAACGCCAAGATTGTGCTTTTCGTTGTCCATCCATGAGTGTGTGATTAATCTTGCTCTTTACATAGCTGCTTTAGCACCGCTCCATTCCAGGTGTTCCCTCTAGATCCAATCCATTGTTGCATGTTTGCCATCTACACACACAACATAGTCTTATATTAGCGAGGGTAAATGAATCATAATCCAATTGATACCTTGCTTCGGTGTAAGTCCATTAGCTGAGTTGTGGTATGGCTGATGCGGATCTGGAGATATCAGATTGTTGACTACTGAAAGTGTAGGGGTTAAGAAAAAAATGAAAATTTTTTGGTCTGGACCCTCATGACTAAGAGTGAACCTCCGGTAGCAATAAAATGGATAAAGAAAAAGAACAAGAAATATGGAGAAAAATAGACAATAGTAACGTTGGTGAAATGGATGTGAAGATGAAGATGAACAAAATAAAATTAATTGCAAAATGTTAAGGGAAAGATTTTAACCGGCGCACCACATAGGAATGTCAGTGGGTCCTCCCCAAAGCAGGCTCATGCCCTTAATGCCATGACAAACCCACATTCAAAGAGTCCTTAGGCTATGGAAACGTCATGTGGAACAAGAGTTAATGTCTTAACCACAAGAATTTACCAAAAAGAAAACAATGCGTCAACCAAAATATACACTAATGATACAACTGGCAATGAGGTGAACAATGGAGAGAAGGATGGAGAGAAGAGAATGGAATGAAATCTCAAGAACAAGGTGGTGTACAACCCCTTGTGGATTTCATGATTAATGTGACTTAGTAGATCCCATTCCAAGTCCAGCCTCAAACAAACCACATCCAGTGACTTCGCATTAATGCATCTAGCCAATCCATCCTCTTGAAGTAACAAGAATGCCGTCACCTAAGAGGCATCACTATTCTGACGAAACAAGGAGGAGAGAATGGGAAGCAAGAAGGGCCTTAGTTAGAGGGAACATTTTTATTTTTGTTCCATAACCAGTGCATGTAGCCCAAATTATGATTTCTTCTAAGAGGTGTGCTTTGAATTCTCACTTGTTTTTTTTATTTTTTTTTGTTTTATGTGTTTATGCGTGAGAACCACACCATGCAAAGACTTGGTTATTTTTATTTTCTCAACTTCTCGATAATTGAGTAACGTCGAAATGGTAAGAAAACTCAAGAAGAAAGCATCCAAGAACCCAAGAGAATGGCCCACACAAATGCATCAAGTTTCCTTGAAGTCACACCATTTTCAATCCTTGAGTCCTTCTTTAGTTTGAGAAATGCCAAGTCACCAATTTGTTATAGTTCTTATTTAGAAAGGGACTATACATTTCCAAGCCAAGAGAGACCATAGAAACTTGTGGATGAATGAATGATGTGGACTCATTGCCTGCTATATCAAAAGAGACATACCTTAGTATCAACATCATGACTTAAAGGTAAAAAACAAACATGAGCAAAAAATATAAAAATAGTTCATACTATCATTAAGAACACTTATTAAGTGACAAACTTACAAGATATATCACACACACATACAAACACACAAAAAATGAAAAAGTATAACAATGTTGTAAAACAAAAATAAGAAAAGTTAAAGAAATTTGTAAAAAAAAAATTTGTAAGATAAAAACATGTAAAATAAAAATGTGTAAAACAAAAATGTGTAAAACAAAAATGTGCAAAAAAAAAATGTGTAAAACAAAAACTTGAAAAAAAAATGTGAAACAAAAGTTTGTAAAACAAAAATATGTAAAAAAAAAAATGTGTAAAACAAAAATATGTAAAACAAAAACTTGTAAAACAAAAATGTGTAAAAAAAAATGTGTAAAATAAAAACATGTAAAAAAAATGTGTAAAACAAAAATGTGTAAAACAAAAATGTGCAAAATAAAAACTTAAAAGAACTAAGGGCCCCCAAGTGATCAACATAGGTGACCATCTCCCCCATGAATGAATGAAAAGGGAGAGATTCGAAATAATGAGCATCTATTTAAATTTTTTAAAAGTGCCCAACTTCTCCCCATTGATGCTAAGGGGTGGAACTCAGTGACACTCATACTGCAATGTATCTATGACTTCATTGTTGGCATGAGTTGTTCCCTCAGCTCATTCCATGCATGTTGTTGGCCTACTATCTTGATCAAGTGTTAACCACTGGGTATTCTCTTGTTAAGTGGTTGCTACATATAGGCACCTTTGAATGTTATCCTCTGGTGTACACCGGTTACATTTAGGAGATGTTAAATTTTGAATCACCCATGATTCTTCCATGTCCTCACCCTCTAAGTCATTATATGTGATGCATGGAACTTTCTTCTTCTTGATCTTTCCATAAATGTTTACCTTAGATATTTCCAAAGAAATATCATGGATCCCTAGGCATGTGTCTATTGTGCTTAGCCATGCCCTTCCCATTATAATTGGGAAGTCCCCTTCATTGTTGTTAACTTCTATCACTAGGAAATCTACTGGGTATGACCAACCACACATAGTGGTAACAATTTCCTCCACCAATCATAAGGGAATGGTGATGAACTGGTCTACTAGCTCTAGTTGAATATTGCTCTTCTTGAGTTGGGGCAGGTTCCAGGCTTGATACATTTCTCGTGATATTAAGTTCACTCCAAGACCTAAGTCAAGAAGAGCCTTATGTGGTTTGTTCCTGATGACTTTGAGATAGATTATGGGACTTCTAAGGTCAAATAGTTTCTTGGGAAGGTGTCCTACCTTGATCTAGTTGGTTACGGTATGTGTTAACATAACCGTATGTGTTAAGCTCCATTGTTGGACTGAAGGGTGCTTCGAAGCCTTATGTGTTAGAGGAGCGTGCCTAGACTCAACTGCGTGTGGTTGTGAGAGCTTTTCTGGGATTTTTGTTTTGAAGAAAGGTCTTCTATTTTTTCAATTTTCAAAACTAGCAACAGGTTGAATGGTTACAGATTTTGTAGCATTACATTGCTGTGGTTGAGTGGGGAGTTCCCCTAGCATTATTGGAGTGGGAGGTATGGGAACTACCGGTGGAAGAGAGGGAGATGGATTAGGAGGATGGTATCGATGTGGAGCATCTCCCAAAGGAGAAGGAGTCCTTATAAAGTACTCCTGAACTTGGTAGTAACATTGGGGAGTTATGTGACCCATGGAGTCACTTGGAGAAACCAGTTACTGCACGTAGTAACCATAAGGATCGGGTTGTCGGTAAGGGTATTATTGTTTAGGTGGTGGCATCCTTCATGATTGTGGGTGTTGCCACTACTGATGTTGCCTGATGGGTTATGGTGGAGTTCCACTTGGATAGTACATTAATGGTTGTTGGAACTACCTTCGGTTACCTTGGGGATAAGGTAACCTCTGGGGTATCTACCGTTGGTTAAGTCTCGGGTTGAGTGCATACACCCTAGACTCTTGTAGATGTGAGATGATTTGAAAACATCCCTTAGGATGGTCATATTGGCAGATCTCACATCCACTATCATTTTCTGTGTCCAAGTCCACAACCTCATCAGAGATAGTTATTTTTCCCTTACCCTTGTCATGTGCAGGGCTTGAATTTCTTTGCTTTGTCTTGTTCTTGTCACTACTTCATTCCTCCTTAGACTCCTCTATGATTTTTAGGACAAGTTCAACTCTACTATCCAAGGAGTCCTGTATCTAATCTATCTTAGCCGCTACTTCCATTGTTAACTTTTGAAGTAGCAAGGTTTTCCTATTCACCAACTCTTCGAGTGGTGACTCATCCTCTTCATCGTAGAATCTTGCTCCCTTTTTTCGAAGGGAGGGATCATGGTTATATTCTTCCGTGCTCTCTCTTTTTCGTAGCTCCCCTTCTTCTTTGGCTACTTTTTTTAAAAATTGATGAATCTCATGGGATCTAAGTTATGATAGTCTCCGTTGGGCATAAGTCCTAATGATTCTCCTAGTTTCATACCTTAGCCCATCTATGATGTGGCGAAGTTGATCCCACTGTGCGTAACCATGGCCCGGGCAACAATGTAACAATGCGTAGTAGTAGCCCATGGTAGCATCCAAGACTTCATGAGTACCTTACTTCCATCCTTGGAATTTCTTACATAAGTTAGAAACTCTGGAGTACATTTGATATTTATCGTTGAAGAGTTCTAATATTGTACTCCACCTCCTAATGGTTTCTGGCTCTAAGGACCGGTACCAACTCTCTGCTTCCTTTATGAGTGTCCTAGGAAACAACTTCAATTTTTTCCACTTGTTCTCTATGTTTTGTAAGGCATAGGCATCGTGGAATGCCTATAAATGATTTTGTGGATCAGTGTTATATCTCTCTTCAAATTGTGGGATGTTATTCATATTTAAGAGCTTGATTCGACTATCTTTTTGATGCCTTGTTGGTATTCTTACAACCTCTGTTATATTTAGCATGCTTCAGGTGCCAAGTAGGTGTTATTCATGATCATCTCTCTCATGACGCCTATGATTTCTATGTTGTTCCCTACTTTCCCTTCTTTCATGTCTAGACTCTCTATAATGTCATCGTCCTCTCTCTCAACTGTCTCATCGAGGTCTCTCATTTTTCCTACCTCTATCCTCACCATTATGCTCTTTATGACTACGCCATGATGTGGAAGGAGAGGGTGAATGATGTGATGAAGGGAAAGAAGAAGGAGAACCATCACCATGATGATGCTTCTTGCCTTCTCTTTGGCTACTATAGCCCCAATCGTGATGATGATCAAAATGCCCGTTCTTGTCATGTGTTTTTGTTCCCTCAGTGAATAGTTGGCATTCACAGGGATCAAAACCAGGGTTGTGTATCATGGAGCGTAGGTTCTGATACCCCACCTCCTCACTCTCATTAGGAGGGGGAACATGATTTGATGAAGAACCCGTTATGAGTGGTTCACCATCTTTGATTTCACTTATGGCGTGCAGGACCCCTTTACCCTTCAACAATGTATGGTGGCTATCCTGCCTTGAGTCCCTTAAACATTGTGCTTCTATGGGATGGTAATCCCTTGTTTCAAAATAACCTATAACGTATTCAACATAGAGCTGTGTCATGCCTATCTGTGCAAGAGCATGGATAAGCATGTTAGGGACTTTCCGATCTGGAGGTAACACTATGTTACCTTGCAAATCTCACCAGCGCATCAGTTCATCCTGATAGAGGATAAAAGTAAAATTAGATATGTACTCATCAAGATGAGTATATACCACTTAGTATTATTGAGGAATTGGCAGATTTTGGTTATGTGTTTTAGACTGTCAACCGTTTCATGTATGATCCCTAGGTGGTGAATTGCTTTTGTTCAAAGAAGAAGACATGTTAGTTTAATTTGGTGTGTTGATTAATCGTTATATAATTTTTCGTTTAATTAACCCTAAGGGTTCATTTAAACTCCCAACGGTGTGAGTGATTTCCTATGTTCTACTTAGCACACAAACACTTAGTCCCTGGAAAAGGTGCCAATGATGAGTGGCGAGGTACATCTAAACTCAACCATATGAATACAAGTGTAGCATGCATGATCTGGTCAAACTCCACAGACTAAGGGCCTACATGCCTCATGGAACACTTAAGGTTAATTATTCATTGTCTTCCTAGACTTACTTGTAGTTGGCACAATTGTATGGTTAAATAAGTCTGAGGTATATGATTTTTATGTTTTTTTGGTTTTATCTCCTATGCTGAGAGGTGAAGGTTTGAAGAGACTAATTACTAACTTTAACTAACTAACTAAGTCTGAATTAACCAAGCATCAGCATCCATTCCCACTTACCATTCACACCTTGAACCAATGCAACCTTGGTTACCAAATGCTAGTTGTTGCTAGGATCACCAAGCGTAACACACGTGCTCTAAGTGGTCGTACTGAGGCACTTAACTAGGAGAGAAGGGTTTAGAGAGATTTAATAACTAATAAAGCAATTAAATGATAAACAATAAATAATAGTAAATAAAATCCTATTTAGCCTATTCCATGCATTGCAAGGTTTATCCAAGAAGCTCATCTTTAATTCGGTACACAAACATGTGTTTAAGTACAATATTTGCTCGAATAAAGATCCGTTCACTTTGGAGTTCCTACTGTGGGCACATAGAAAATATTCTATCTCTAGAGGGATCAAACTGCCAGAGTTTCACTACAGTTTAAGCCTAGGATGATAAATAAGGGAGAGCTTCCTCTTATTTATAGAATTGATAGTAGACTGTGATATTGTGTACACGATATCGTGGGGGACGATGCGATATCACATGGGACATGATATCGCATGGGTCGCGATATCGTGGCCCATGAGAGATCGCATCCCATCAATTGAGAAAATGAAATATCTGTTGTGAGGATGTGCAACAAAATCAAAAATATATTCACCAACTAGTCAAACAGAAGACTTCAATAATGTTTTGGTCTAATGTAGAAGGCAATAAGAAATTTTATTTACATCATATTAAATATAATAAACAAGATATAGTAGGTCACTATCTCTTAGGTTTTGCTACAAGAAAGTATGGGAATGCTATCAGCAAGCTTCACTTAAGTTCGCATCATCTTAGAATTGAAAGTAAAAGATGGAATCAACTTCCTTGAGAGGAGTGCATTTTTTTACATCAAAACCACATATTAAAGTAGTGTTTATAATAATCAATGAGGCATATATTAACTAGGTTATAGGTGAAAATGAAAAGAATCATCACTAAAATTTACAGTGCTCATTCCACCACCTAGGTTCTTGGAAGGATCATTAGATGAATGAAAACTTGACTAATTTTAGTGGTTGTGCCCAAGTATAGGTCTTTGACTTGAGAAATCAGTACCTTACCATTACTCCAAATGTAGGTCCCTATTGATGAAAATAAAGTCATAAAATATTTGTGCACCAGTGCCTTGACATATGTGCACATAAAATTACATGCTAGACATGGCTTGTTTTATAGGCTTTTTTTAATGTATTTTTAATAAAACTAAGATAAAAAAACTTTTATTTAGTCCATATAACCCAAAAATATACATGGTATGAGTTTTGAAAATATCATTAACAAAATTATTCTTTGTAACATTTAGAGAAAATCAATAAAAATTATAACTATAATATCTCATCTATGTCTAATGTGCTTCAATGATGAACATTGTAAGAAAATGACATATTCACCTTCAATGTTATTTGTGTTGCATAATTGGTACCATTTGCCTATTTCAACTCTCAAATGATGAGATTGTATCTGTGCTTGGCTAATTGTACATCATAAATGATGAGAAAAAATAATGGAAAAATACTAAGGTCTTCCCTAATGCTATTTAAATAGAAATATTTCTTTCCTTCTATATTTTCCTAAAGGTTTTAAATTTGGCTTGTTTTACAAATTTGCAAACTTACATAGGATGATAATAGAGAAGATACTTTCAAATATGTCATTTCTTAATTTATCGAACTGTCTCATGATGTCATCCTATACATTGGATTTTTATCTCTCTATTTAGAGATATTTATCCACCAAAGGTGTAGAAAGACTATGCATGTAGGCTATAAACTAATCAATAGCTTCAGCCTCTAAAGGTATCATCTCTTTTTCAAGAATGATAATATCATATTGTCTTTCTCCCTTCACTTTGGGTTTACCAAATAGAAAAAGCTTTTAAATATTTTCTATTTATCTATTTCCAATATTTGGTTAAAGAATGGCATGATAAAGTTGTTTTTAATACTCCATGCTAAAATAGATTCTTTCTTACATTCACTCTTGAAAGAGAATAAGGATTTCAAAATACTTGAAACTCTTTGTTTAAGGAATTGATTCAATTTATAATTATAGAAGCTTTATAGGTCAAGGTATTTGAAAGAGGAAGTTATGTCCATGTGTTCTATTCTATAGTAAAATTGTAACTTTTAGTACTTATGCCACAAATTATGATTGTAGTTTTTTGGATATTAACTTTCATTCCTAAATGCTAACAAAATTTATTAAGAGTGTTAAGTATTTATAGTAATTCTTCTAACAAATTTAAAATTAATACATCATTAGCATAGAGGAAGCGTCAAAGAGTCAATACTAGTTCCAATTGTCATTATAAATTGAGATAGTATTTTATACACAAACTCTTTATGTGCATTGATAAAATGCTTGAATAAAGTAAGAGAAAGAGGACATCTTTGTTTAACACTAAAAAAACTATTTAATAAAATTATTTCTTACATATTTATAAAGTGAATGCATACCTCTTTGTAAATTTTTTTGGATAGCAAATAATAGTATGCTAGGAACTTTTAAATTTTCCAAACACCTTAAAATCTTACTTTAAATGACTTAATCTTAGGACTTAGTGAAATTTACAAAGGAGTTAAATATTTTCTTGTGAGGACCTTTACTCTATCAATGAGAATTTTTAAAGTGATAAGATGATTTATAATAGAATGCTATCATTTAAAGATTTCTTTTGCCCATCCTCCAAGCATAGATTTTAGAATAGTATCCAAAATTTTGACAAAAATATTGCTAATTATAATTAATTTATAATAATTTAGATATTTTTGTCTCTTTTTTAAAAAGCATAACTACTTTATTGAAACACCATTACTTTTATAACCATCCTTTCCCAACCAAATTTAACTTCTTCTAAATGACATTTTATATCAAAATAAAACAATGTATTATTGTTGTTATACTAGCTTATATATCAATTGGCTAAGATGATTTTAAAAAATGATATTAACCAAGCTTGACTAATGGACAAGGTAACAATACAACTAAAAATGGAATCATTCATCCCTCCTATGTTTCTCTACCACTTACCCAATTTTGTTTTAGCCTCTCAATCAAGTTTGCTCTTTCTTTGTTTGTTCATGCANGTAAACATAAATTGGTTAAAATAAAAGTTGATATATTTTGTATATGTTGATGAAGGAATACATTGCACAATTATTGCAAAAAAAATTATAGAGCTGTATAACAAGATTGAGAAAAACACAAAATATAACAATAATTGTGAATTCAATATGCCTAATCCTCCAATTGCGCAAAACAAACTTCCTGTGCAATTCTACTTTGGAGATGTTTAGCATCTGAAATATTTTTGTATCTTTGGATAAAGAAAGGAGGATGAATATTCAAAGAATCAATGGGTTTAACTCTAGATAAAGCAACAAAATTTAGACCCATAACTTTTCTTGAACCAATGTCAATAGTAGCCTTATCTAGTATCATTCCTTAAGATTTATGAATAGTCATGGCCCATGCCAACCATAATGGTAACTGATGAGATGCTCCTCGGACCATAGGTATAATTGGCATATGATGAGGATTACCATTATCAAAGGCACATCCAATGTAGGAGTCAAAATCAACAATAACATACAATGGTAATGTAGGTGATTTTTTACCTTGAGGATACATAATACTATGAATTGTGCCAAATGCACCATTCACCAATCCTACTTCAGGCCAAAGGTTAACTATGAGCATTACCCTTGCACCTTCACATATAAGCAGAGATCATTCTATATCATCACTGTCATCATCTGAGATTCTGAATCCATGGGGATCTCTATCTACTACACATAATGCAATAGGTCTTTGAATTGTTTAGAATATCTTCTTATTGTGTGATTGGACTTTATCCTTTGTATCATATAAGTGCATTGATTCATCAAAACCATCTAATCCACTTGAAGTGGATGGAAGATTCATTTGAGTAGCCAATAAATTATAATCTTCATCATGGCTTTCTCCTTCTCTGATATGCATCAATACTTCCCTAAATATTTGTTGTCAAGGATCATTTCTAGACTGATGAAAAATTTCATCTAAAACAACAAATGTATCAAATGATTCCCAAATCCCTATAATATTTAGATTTTTGGATGCATAAGGCACAACATCAAGCATAGGAGGAAGTTGACCCAAATCACCTATCAATATAACTGATCTTCCTTCAAAAACTTCATTGTGATGTTCTGGAAAAATTTCTCTTAGTCATCTATCAATGCTTTGTAATAATCTTCCTCCCACAAAAATCATTTCATCAATTATTATATGTCTTACTTGTGATTGTTGATGTTGTATACATATCTTTGCAGATGAAGAGAGTTCTTTGTAGTCATCTATTCCAATGTTCAAACTAGAATGAATGGTTGTTGCATTAATGTTAAATGCTACAACTCCTGTGGGTGCCATTATAAGTAAAGCATTATGTTTTTCATTGTAGCATTTCATGATAGTATTACAAAGAACACCTATGAGAAATGATTTTCTTGTACCAACTGTTCCCTGAATAATCATTCTTAATGGGGAAACAACTACATTTGTTGATTGTGAAAACATCATGTGGCCTATAATTTTATTGTAGTACTTCTTTTGCTTTGCACCTAGCTTATTAGAATTGTAGGTACTATAGTCACAATCAATAACAATTATGGACCGAGATGATTTATTTTTAGTAATAAAACTTGGAACAAATTTTGCAATATCCTCTCTCGGATACTATAATGTCTAGTTATGAATTCTGTCAACATCTCGCAGCCCAAACATCTCCACTTCTATTCTTTGAAAATGACCTATTGATAAGAGATGATGATTGAGGATTTCAAAATCATATTTCTCATGATCTTGCACCTAGGGAGTTATATCTACAAATTGTCTTTCTTCCTCCAAAGCTTGCTAGAATTCTTCTTCAGTATTAATCTCTGATGCTACATACAGATGTTGAACATACAACCACCACATTTCAATATCCTCATCATTAGAACCAAGATCTCACTTCACATCTATAAATGGATAATGTAACAACAACATAGCCCAACAATATTCAATCCATTTTTTTCTCCTTGCTTTAATGGGATGAGAAACTTGGGATAATATTTGATAATAGCATCTAGCTCTGGGTGACACCAGTTCCAATTTGGGTTGGACTTATTGTTCATGTTGCAATTGTACTCTTTAAAAGCCTACAACAATGAGACACCCTCTATCAAAAGCGGACATTTCTGATACATACTAATAAGATTTGTGTAGTTTTTAGGTTCATCAGTTTCATCTAAATTAATTTAATTTTTTTGTGCACCTCTCGAGAAACATTGAGTATGCAGAAAACACAATTACAGTTTATCAAAGGAAGCTCATACAACATGTGATAGACCTCCATAGCACCAATGCTTCTACCTACAGCAGCATCCATCATGAGCCTTCTATAGATTGATAGAGCATCTTCATGAGGATCCCTTGACTCAGAAATTTGCAATAACATGTCATGAAAAGATCATGATTTCTTCTCTATTTTAGCTGCATATTTTTTGATATATTTCTTGACAACATTTTGTGACATTACTGGCTGAAAATTTGTATTTTCCCTCCATGTTTGAAGCATCATTCTTTTATGAACATTAAGCCTTGAATTGTTTCTTTGATGAACATAAGTAATCTTATTATTATTTTTTGGATCTCTCTGAAGAGTTGATTCTAAAGATAATGACCAAGGAACATTGTAACTAGAATTGAAAAATACAGAAGTTGAATATCTATATATTTTTTCCCATGATAAATTAAAGTTTACTTGCTAATAAAAATGAATGAAATGGTGAGGAAATAGTAATGATACAACATTCTGATTAGAAAGTGGCACTTGCAAACTTCTTTGTCATTACATTTTTGTAAGCATGCATTGGGTTTGCATACAACATGTCTTTGAACAACATTAAGCAAATCAACATAATTAGTTTCTAGATCCATACATTGTAGCTGTTTAGTAGTCAAATCACATGGATGATGTAACATATTTACACATAAAGCCTAAGTGAGAAGACAAATTGAAAGAAGTAACAATGTAGAAATTAATATCTTTGTATTCTAAGCAATATCAACAAAAAAAAAATTTGTTTAAAAAATAGAAAAGACAAATGAGGACTGACATTATTTAGGTGTCCATTAGTTGTAAATTTTGGATTCCATGCATTTGTAATTGAATCAAAAAATTTCTTTGTCCTATGCATAAAGTGAGGATCATTATGTTCGAGCTCATCTACCTTTGGAGCACCTTGTATCCATAGGAAACCATGCACATGTGAAGATCTACGATGCTGCCACTCATATCATGTCCAATAATCAACAACATGGAACTCATTCATCAAAACTATTTTAAAAAAGGCAATATGATGACGATGCATGAACTCTGCAACTATATACAGATTTTCTATGATATTACTTTGCCTCTAACATTTGAGTTCAAATGAGTTTTCAAGTAGATCTCCTTACATCAAATTATGTAAATTAGGCCAATAGAGATCTAGTACACTCAGAGTAAAAAAAATAGTAGGTGCTATCAATTGATTCACCATGTCAATTAGATTTGATTTACATTTTCTCCAATAAGATGGTGTACATTAATGGATGTATCATATCACATTAAATTATCAATAATGACATGTGATGGAGCATTATTCAATTGTTCTCATAGTTCTTCAATAGTTATGGGTGCATCAATAACATGTTTTTTAAAAAATAAAATAGTAGATTTCTTTTCTTGTCTCGTTCTAATGATATTATAGGTATAATACCTACAAATAAATCATACATTATTTTTTAAATGTTATAAAAAAAGTAAGAATAATGATAATAACAAACAAATGGAGAATTAATATTTAACTGAATCACTTGTGGCATCCAAATCTACCATCTTTGTAGTGAATAAGATGTTTTGCATATTCATGCAATTTGACATCTTTGTAGTGAATAAGATGTTTTGCATATTAATGCACCTATTGCTTGTGGGTCCTCTACTTCTGGTTGAATCCAATAATATTCCAAGAAACATTTCATTACATACATTTTAAGAATGTGGATTTGAAAAACTTCTAACTATAGTATTAAAATTATGTATTGCTTGAGCAATTTCTGTACTTGCCTTTTACAATCTTGGGAAAGACTGAATAAGTTCTAAAGAAGGCATTTCCATTGTTGGTGCACTAGCAACATCTGTAGCTTTATTTATTTGATGAAATGAATTTTCCTCCTATCAACGTTACCTCTTTTGGCACTCACTCTCACTATAATGTGGTTGTTCTTGATCTTCTTGTAATTGTTGTTCTTCTTCATGTGTGATTTCTGGAACATATGTTGCTTGGTTAACAGGCACAAATGTATTTCTAATGTCTTGCAAAAAATGTTTCAAAATTTAAACTAAAAAGTAAATTAAAATATGTACCAACTTGAGTATGGGAAAACACCAACTTGCATTTCTTCTTGATTATTTACATTATTAGTATTAATAATATTGATCATTGCATTCGATGAATTTCCATGTGATGAGAGGGGATTTGAAGTTTACGCAGTCTAAAAACATATATGCAATGTAAGTATGTAAATAAAATAAGAATATTTCCCTATGATAAATATTTTTTTTGAAATATTAAAAAATGCATAAATTAAATACTCCTAAATTTCATAGAATTAGTTTCCATTCTCGTTCATGCCATTTTTTTTCTAGTTTTAGAAATCGTCTTCTCTCCTTTGCAGTCATTGATTTTGGATTTTTAGTTTCTATAATCCATGGTGATCCTCTACATTGACTATGCCCATGTGCATGCCCACTGCCACAACCTCCATGACTTGCATTACTTGTTGCAATAGATGATTGTTGTTGCTGATCTTGAAGAGAGTGTTTTTCTCCTTCTATATTGAGACTAATAGCAGTAGGATCCATGTTTCTGAAAACGCACGAATTCTAATATTGCACCTCTTAATCTTGTAACACAATGCCTAAGTTCAATATTTATAAATGTTGTATCATACCATAGCCATCATTACCTTAACCATCACCATGATCATAACTATCATCATTTTTATTAATAATAAATATTCATTATTTCTCACTATTTATAATAAAAAATATTTATTATTACTGTAATCATAACCATCACCATTTATAATAATAAATATTCATTATTACCCACGTCTTCATTATTACCCACTATTTACAATAAAAAATATTCATTATTACTGTAATCATAATCATCACCATTTATAATAATAATAAATATTCAATATTACCCATCATTTATAATAATAAACATTCATTATTACCCATGTCGGGGCCTACGTGTGAGAGAATATGAAGAGATGAATGAGTAGCCTAGGGATCAAGGGGTATCAATTGATTAAAGATTCAACTCCCCTGGAATGATTCTTTAGCTTCCCTACACATGGTGCATGCATGTGAGAGAATACAAATAGATGAATAGGGAGCCCATGGGTTGACGGTATCAATTGAATAGATATTTAGCTCCCTTACAGTGACTCTTTGGCTCCCTTGCACGTGGTGCATGCACATGATGGAATACGAAGAGATGAATGGGGAGCCCAACGGTTAGGGGGCGGGGGTGAGGCGAGGGGCATGTCAATAAAATAGAGATTTAGCTCCCCTACAGTGACTCTTTGGCTCCTTGAATTTTCAGATTTGGCTCCCCTACAATGAATTTTTTGGCTCCCCTACACATGGTGCATGACATGGAGGGCAACAAAATACCCTCCCCCCCCCCACCCCCATTGTGTGAGACATGTTGGCCTCTCAACCAAAAAAAACTATTCTATAATATCATCATTATAAAATAAATCTTGATAAAAATTTTCAATATCTTTTAAAAAGAAAGCACATTATGTTCTTCTCTTTCTTTCTTTTTTTGAAATAAGTGCCAAAAATATTTTGTATTTTTCTTTATCATTTTTAATAAAGTACTCTATCTTTATATGAAAAATTCTCTCTTGTTAATTCAAATCAAATTTATATATGACATGAGATTTGAACTATAGATATGTATTATTTACTTAAGTAAGGTTTAAAGCCAAACATTAAAATTTAAGTTATATCCTTTTATAAAATTTCTATTGTTAAAGAAATGTTTCTTGTTGGAGAAACAAATACTAATATTAGATCCTAAGAAATTTAAGAACATTATTGTTAAAGTTGGCTAATTTAAATAAAATGATGTAGAGAAGTTTGAAAAATGAAACTATTGATAGAGGGCACACGGCAGGCACAAATGGATGCGGAGACCCAGGTGAACGCGATGGCACAGGAGGACACGGAGACCTAGGCAAATGCAACTACACAAGTAGACGTGGGTACGCAGCCCGATGATGGACCCATTGCTTGTGACATGAGGGAGGTCAGGCAGGCGATCCCGCTAGCTGCACCCAAAGGTACCAGGGAGTTTACAGCCTGCTCGCGAGAGGGTTTGATGATGAGGCTAAAGGTTGGTCACCCGGCTACTAGCACCTTGGAATGGTTAGAATGCAGCTTTCTTGGCAAGTTTGTCTCAGAGGGCAGATGGTCGTCGATGGACATGATTGAAAGATGCGTTCGATCGGTTTGGGGACTGGACATGGTGACGGTCAAAAGCCTGATTGATGACCATCTCCTATTTTTCTTTGATTGAATGCATCCTGGTGGAAGGGACCTGGTTTTATGGGGCATGGGGCCTAGCACTGGCACCCTGGCATCTAGGAGCATACTGTGATAAGGGTCTTTTTGACTGAGCACTAGTTTGGGTATAGTTGCATGGTCTCCCCATCGAATATTGGTGAGTGGATTTTTTCAAATCGCTGGCCGAGCTGTTTGAAGAGTTTATTAAATTTTACCCATTCATTGAGGGGATGGACCATCTTGGTTTTTCGAGGTTCTATGTATGATGGTCCCTACACTCCGAGGATCGCGTTCAAGAACTCGTGCTAGACACCAACCTTGAGGAGGAAAGGGTCCATGGGTAGTTTGAAAATCTATCACCTGCAACCCTGACATCACCTGTGGACATCACTAATGGCATTGACCCTATGAAATAGGGCCAACCCACCCCTAGGCTTAACGATGATGGTTGGAAGCTCATCGGAAAAAAGGGATGGGTGGGAAAAATGGGGTTGTTGGTGCCTGCAGGGGTGTTGCGGGGCAAGGTTGGGGCCACCTCCAACCATTGTCTAGCCCATGGAAACAACAACATGGTTGCCCTGGGCCGTGGCGGGCCCGGGGTGGGCCATCTAGGGCCTCTAGGAGAGGATGACCTATGGATATGGGCCTGGAAGGCTAGCTAGGCAAATTAGGTGTAGCTTTTTCTGACGCTCCATTTGGTTCGAGTGCCTAGACAAGTTGCACTGGCTCACCCCACACTCCCAAGACCGGGGAGGTGGGCACGTCGCAAGTGTGGCAGGAGTTTCCACTGCTGGGCCACTAGATCACCACTAGTAGGGGTTTTTCATAGCCCAAAATACCTAATGTTAGGTGAGGCATGCCACGAGAGAAGGGGATTGAGGTAACCTAGACGTCACCCAATGTTGGATGCCCTGATAGCGCCCACACCCCGCAAAAGGCCACGCAACTGTATATTGACCTGGGAGTGCAACCCACACTCTAGGAGGTTTATAATAGATGTTTGTCTATTTCTCCATGAAGATTCTCTCCTAGAATTTTCAGGGATAGGGTACCCCATATAAGTGACATACGCTGCAAAGAATGGTGCGCACCGAGGGGTGCGATGTGGTGTGTTTCCAAGAGACAAAATTATGGTAGCCGAAAACTCAGGCTTTATAGTGGGAGGGATGGTGTAGTCACCTAGTGCCTAGTAAGGGCTAGGCTGGTGGTCTCATTGTCCTAACCAAGATGTTCTTCTCTATGCTCGATGCATCGGATTGGAACATTACGGTGCACCTACCGAGATTGAACGTTTGGATCACCAACGTTGATGGGGCACGCTGCATGTCATGCTATATGTCATGCCATAGTGTGACCTATCCAAGGTGGCTTTAAAAAAGTCAAATCTAGGTTAAAATTCCAGATTTCAAATCACTCTGAAGGTTAGACACATTTAGGGCAACAGTTGCATTCAAAGAACAGGCTTTAGAGATCAAAATTTGGTCTCAAATGTCTCATTTCACTGCATTTAGGCTAAGGACATGACCCGTGTGAATGTCCAACATGAATACAAGTAGACACTCTTCAAATAGCCATGAAACCACTCAAATCGACATCTTGCAGACGTCAAGTTAGAAATCCAAAAGTTTCAAGCGAGCCAGAGTCAATTTCTCTTGTTATCATCATCTGTGGGCTTGTAAGGCCCTCACAGTATAAATTTTATGTGCTTCTATGGGCTTGTGTAAGCCACACATTGTAAAATACAATGTACTTGGTCAAAAATTTAGCTTGCCAACACACCCAACTCATGCACAACTGTCCATCCGACACATGTCACTAGATCCATTTTTCTGTCATCCCTCAACCGTTGATTCCATTCTTGAATTCTTCACTAGAGCCTGACCAAACCCTATAAATCCCCTATCGATTCACATAAATGTGGTTGGAAATTTTTGAGTTAAATGACTTCGGAAACTCAGACCAGCAATCCTTGGGTGTTCAGCACACTCTGACTCCTAGCATCCAAGCACTTCTGAAACACATCACATCTCCCTGGGGCTTGGTGCTTGACGTGCCATCCACACCTGTAGATACACTCTAACGAGTGCACATATTTTCTATGCAATACAATACAGCTCATTTTTCCAACCATTATACTGTTTACTTTGTTTTACATTCAATTCAAGTTTTGTTTACATTTTGATTATGATACCAATTTAAATTTATATTTTGTACGTGTTGTTTCGCATTTTAAAATATCAATTACGATAACCCCAACGCAAGCCATAGTTTATGCTCGGCGAAGTCCTTGGTTGATTTACATGCAAACAATCCAAGGCACTCTACCTTTGTTACTTTTCCATCTTGCCCTCAAGCGAAGGTAAGGTCAACTATGTCTACTCAACAATATTTCAATGTTTGTTTCCCCTTCTAACCTTACACCGATGATTTATGTGAGTACAACACCTACAAGACATCTAGAACCAATAAGAGCATGGAGCTGATCTAGCCCATGAGGAACTTACCCTATTAGCAGAGCTGCAGACCTTAGACCAGGAAGAGGAGGAATACTAGCATGAAATGGATCAGATACAGTGGCTAAAGGCCAACGACAGACATAAAAAATTCTTCTTTGCAGTGGCTAAGGCACATCAAGGGACCCGCCATCAATTGCAATGCTTGCTTCATAGCCTAGGTAATGGGGAACCGCCTCAGTCATCTTCTGGCCCGTAAAACCTGCTACACTACTGGAAGCAGGTTTGGAACTGGAAACCGATGAACCCCATCTCCATCTCTATACCATAGACCCTCACCCCATCCAATAACCAACTCCTCATGTAAGCTTTCTCCTACGTTGAACTCCATACTACTTTGCAGGCCATGCCGATGGATAAAGCCCTAAGGCCAGATGGATGGCCCATCAAATTTTTTAGCAAGTTCGAAGACTTGATTGGGCCAAATATACTAGATGCCTTTAACCATGTGCTCGCTTGGCAACAAGTTCATAAGGAAATCAACTATGCCCACGTGGTCTTGCTCCTGAAGATGGCTAACCCCACATCCCCGAGGCATTTCCATCCCATTGGAGTCTGTAACTCCCTCCTACGACTCTTCTCGCAGATGGTGGTTACTAGGATGGCACCCCTCATAACCCTTATGATTAAATAGAATCAGTCTAGGTTCATCAAAGGTCATCATATCAAAAATCAGGTGTTGCTCCTACAGGAAATCCAACACTCCCTCAAAATTGCTAGATCCCTCAAGCTCTGCATCAAATTAGACATCACAAAATCTTATGACTCTGTAAGATAGGCCACCCTTAGTACGGTGTTGTAGGCGTAAGGGTTCATGAAACTGTTCATGGACTTGTGCCTCTAGATTCAAAAGGGATGTTGGTACTCACTGGACATTGACAGCCACCTCTAGGGTTTCCAAGGAATGGGCCACGGGCTTCAAGAAGGTGATCCCCTATCTCCACTTCCTTTTCTCCCAGTGATAGACCTCATGCACACCTACTGCATGGTGGAAGGTGTTCAGGAGCTGTACATCCATGAAATCAGATGCTTAACCACCCACTACGCAGATGATATGATGATCTTCACCTATGCAGCTGTGCCCCACGCTTGGGCACTCCTATGAGCCCTAGACAGGATGAAGAGGGAAGTGGGGCTGACCCCCAACTCAGGAAAGTCTATGCTATACATCACCCATACCCACCCTAGTGTCCACAATAAGGTCATCAAGATCTTGCGGATTCTCCTAGGGAGTGCAGAGGGCACATACTTAGGCATACCAATGCACAACTAGCAGAAAAAATGCACCTGGAAGGTGCTCATAATGAAACTCCAAATGTGCACGGCACACTAGGCGAATAGGTTCTTGTCCCGTAAAGGGAAGATCATGCTATTGATGATGATGTTGGCTGCCATGGAAATATTTTCTGCCTCCATGGCCACACTGCCATATGGCATCATTCAATGCATTGATGCGATCATTCATGATTTTGTATGGTTTGAAGGAAAGCACAAATAGAAAATGCATCTGGTTTCTTGGGAGAAGGCCGCATGTCCCCGCTTGGTGGGCGGTGTCGGCATTCTACAGTCTTCCTTGGAAACCTCCTTGGGTAGTCAACAACTTCTCCATAGAATCTCCTCGACATTCGATGATCCACCCCAGTGGGTGCAAATCTTGCTGCGGAAATATCAGCCTTGGGTGGATACCAGGTTGGACTCCATGGTGTGGTGCCAACTCTGTGCATACATCTACATTCTTAGACATGAAAGCAAGATTTCCTTGTAACCCCAGGAGCTTCTCAAACATCAATTCCCAACGGATCCCTGTTGGACGTGACTATGGAAAGGCCACCTGTTGGAAAAAATTAAGGCTTTTAGATGGTTGGTCTTGAACAAGGTAATCCCTGTACACACATGGCTACAGGCATGTGGCATGCACATCAAAACCAACTACCCAATGTGAAATCAATACAAAGATATGCACCACCACTTCATGCATGAGTGCCACGTTTCCAGGAACTTATGGAGTATGGCCAGCCTTCTCCCACTCTACATTTCAAGCGATTCGCAAATGAACGCCGCTTTATGGACCCTCTGGCAGGTAAGAAACAATGATTTTTTCAATAGGATAGCTATTCCCTCATCTACCACATTGGCTCATTGGTTCTGAAAACTCTGGAGAGAAATTACTGCAGTAATGGGTATGCATGCCTATCTCAAGCCTCCCACTACTACCATTCAAAACCAACCTGATCTCTAGTAGCTAGTTACACGGATGGGGTGGACCACAATACTACAATGCATCGCAATGGACTCAGAGCTAGACATCTAGTTGTTCTATGAAAACTGGAATAGGGCATCCATGGTGTTTTGCAGATGCCAAATCCAAGTGATTGTGGATGCCTTGGCTGTTGTGATTGGTGCCCCTACAATGGGGGACCAGATTCCCATAGTGGTACTATCCTAGGCTAATGTTGTCAAGTTTTTGCAGGGCTCCATCCCTTAGATGGCCAGCGGCCACATCCTAGGGTTGGCCCTCTCACCCACGTGGCACACTGCAATAATGTTGGTGGAGAGTTACTTCATTTAGTTGGGGTCACATGACAAACCCAACAAGGTACAATTCATGTTTCTCAAGTGCATGCATGCTAAGACTCTTATCAACCTCCCCCACTTCCTCTGGGAGTCTCTGGAACGATGATGCCCTGGATGACACCTGGTGGTGATATGTGCTCTTTAGTGGTTTGGCACTTCGATTTTGCTACTGCAGTCGTCGCTTCGACCTATGTTGGTGTATCAATGGCAGAGGGGATGATGTGATCGACTAGTGGGGGATGCTGTAGTCTCAGTTGGGCTTATGACCATAACCCCCTAGGACCCTACGAGAGATGGTTGTGCATGGGGCAAGCTAGCCCAGGACCCTCGAAGAGATCTTATGATAGGGGGCCACCACTGATTGTTGAGGGAATTCTTTCTAAGAAATCAAACCTACCCCCACAATCATATAGCCAAATGCTGCAATGGATCGAGAATGTTATCAGAGACCACATGACAAGTATTTCCTAGATACTTGAAGAAAATTGTCGTCGCTTGGTGACTGTCCCAAGCGAGCAGTTCCTGGACCTCCAAACCCTTGAGGAGAGTCTGGGCTCTAACCACGAACATCCAAAAGGCCCCTAACGTGGGAGGGGCGGTGGTTGGGACATGCCTCTCTTGGTCTGAAATAATATTTAAGGGTTTGGAAATTGGACATTTCACCTACTGTCTTACAGTTGTCACGTTGTCTTGCAATTGTCATGCTGTAGTTGCAATTGTCACACTACCTTGAAGTTGTCATGCTATCTTGCATTTGTCATGCTGTAGTTGCACTTGTCATGCTACCTTGCAGTTGTCACTTTGTAGTTGTAGTTATCACGTTGCCTTGCAGTTGTCATGCTGTCTTGCAGTTGTCACACTGCATTTGCTCGCATTCAGCCTGTTTAGCTTAGTTTACTCACGTTCATTATGGAATCCTCCCAAATTAACCTAGTGACACTTTTGACTTCTGAATTTGGGACTGAAACCTCGAAACTTGTGACTGCTACGAAACCTATAACCGTTATTGGACAAATAAGTCCTCAAGGACCTATGTGCTAGTCACTTAGGCTACAGGGTAAGGACCCTACCTATGCAAATCTTACACCTAAACAATATGACTTCATCTCTGTCAAGATCCAAGAAAACTTGCCCATCGATCATGTAGAGAGAGAGGCAAAGCGAGACTATGAATTTATTCACAAAGGAGGTTTTGAGTTTATCCCCTCAACATTCGATATAATCCCATTGTCTGGACACCATCATAAACTCATATCCCAACTTCTCATGGCAATAAGTCAATCCCTACAACTACCTTCAATAGAGCCTCAGTGTGGAGACGAAGAAGATGACTTTTCCATGCAATTTGAGCATGGGGATTCGTACCATACTATTAGTCCTCACGCATATAAAAACCCATTATTCAAACCTTTCCTAGAAGAAACTATGCTTCCTTCTTCATTTGCATACATGCAAGGACCAGCTTCTTGAGAAGAAGTACTAGCTTCCATGTCCACCCATTACATACCACAAGTACAAACCTATGGGGCACCTCTGACTAATTCAGCACAACATGTTCAAGGTATCACCTCACAACCTATGGTTGGGTAGTGGGTTTCACCCACTTTTCAGTAATACCAAACTACTCACTACAATGTAACACACCCTGTAATCCCATCTCTGAATGTTACTCCACTACAACAACCAATAGTCCAACAATCTCTCTTTCCACAAATGATGCAACAGTCAAATTACTATCAACCGCAATTCAGTCAACCCACTAGTCTGACACAAAGAAAATGATGCACTTGTTAATTGAAGAGGTAAAGTGCCTTACAACCACAAAAACTAAGGAAATCAAGGTACTAGACTTCTATCAATATGACCCAATCCACCCTTCAGTCCCACCATTAACCTTGCTAAAGGGAATCTCATTACCGCAGCTAACCAAGTACAATGGAGAGGGAGATCCAAACGCCCACCTAGTAACATTTCAAATAGAATGTCTATTTCTTTAGGCCTAGCCTCATGTAATTTTGCATATATTTTCTATGTTCTTAATGGGAAAATCCTTAGATTGGTACCGAGCTTTACCCCATAACTCGATATCCTCTCTGGAGGATTTGTTACACCATTTCTTCATCCGCTTTAAATACAATCTAAAGCCTAAAGCCATGTTGGATAGCTTGATTCAGAATAAAAAAGTGCCATTAGAGCCACCATAGAAATTTATCCAAAGGTGGAGTGCAACTCTCAATGGACTTCATGAGCCCATCCTTGAAACATATCTGCTTACCATCCTTAAGGTAGCTGTGAATGACTTTATTAAATCAGAACTTTATTATTTGAAAGCCTATACCTTGAGCCAAGCATTCGCACAAATTAAGGACATAGAGGAAGCACCACAAGCTAGGAATGACCCAGCTTATGTGGCCTTTAGGAACCAACACACTTGAAAAAAAAAACACAACAGTGGCAACGGTGGCCGCAAGGACAAAAGCAACCAATTGGGGCCCAACAGCTAGGCAACCCAAAGCCCCAGCTGACAAAGCTGCCAACTTTGGTGCTAACTCACCTACATTAGCAAGGGCCTCCCCAAAGTTCAACTTTCAGCTCAAGGATTGCTCAAAATATACACCACTATTGATGCAAGACTTTGAACTACTAGAGCAACTCTTTAAAGCCAAGAAAATCCAACATAAACATGTGTCGGTGATTACCCACCAAAAACATGATAGGTACTATGAAGTACTAAGGAACCCCACATTAGTAGTACCAAATGAGTCCCTAGTCCCACAACATTTTAAATTGGACCAGTATTGTCATTACCATCAATTGGCTGGTTACAATATAGACAACTATCGTGCTTTGCAAGATGACCTACAGAGAATGATAGAACAAGGCTAATTGATGATCGACATGGTAAGTCAATCTAACACGGACGATGCCTCCTATGTCATAAACCTAATTAGCATAGGTGGCAAGCCCAAACTTGTGTAACAACCTCTTGTGATGCGTGTGCCTCCTAACAAGGAAAAGATCCTCGTAGCCTCCACAAGCAAGAGGCATCTCTTTGTTATCAAAGTGCCACCTCAAGCATCCACAACACCCTTTGTGGTCAAGGTTCCACAACAACCATCTGCTAAGATGTTAAACTGGCATGATGCAACAACAACTGCTAAGCAACCTTTTTTTATCAAGTTTCCACAACAAGTTGACCACACAACAACTCCACCTAAGCCACCCTTTATCATAAGGGTTTCACAATGTGTTGGCCCCTCACCTACCCAAAACCCAACAGTGGGCAACATCTCGATCCCTCCTCCTTCAAGGGTTGACTCCACTAGCAACCTGGGTAGACCTACCAAATGGCAATGCAAGAGGACAAATGAGCACCTCGCAACCCCCATGGATAAAGCAAAGGCCACAACCAGCAAACAACAATTGTACACTGGGGCCCCTCCCCCCAAGCAGGCTAAGCAAACCAAGCTCAAGTCCCCTCCACAAGAAATCTATCTCTCAAACCACATGGAGGAAATTAAGGCCAGCACAATGAATAATGACAAAGACTTCATAGCTTCACTAACCTAGGAAAAATAAACGCTTAAGCAAAAGAACACAATGTTAAGCTTGTACGACTTGGTCATGACCTCATCTACCCATTGCCAAGCATTAACCTAGATCTTGGCCTCCATTCCTGTTACAGAGGATGTCCCTGCAGATGATGCATCCATCTGTGTAATGATGTTACCCCATACACAACAAGAATTGGATTCAACAAACCTAGCCTTCCACAACAATGATATCAAGATCAATCCCAAATAAGGGGAGGTCATACATACACCATTGAACACTACTGTAAGCATTGGAAAGTACATAGTGCGCAGAGTACACATCAACGATGGTGCAGTAGAAAACGTTATCACACACTCTTTCATCAAATGACTAGGCCTAACGTGTAACATTCAATTGAACAAAATCGAGTCTCTAAACTCCTTCGATGGAGCATTCGTAGTCATTAAAGACACAATCCACATCGCCTTCATGATAGATGACTAGCACCCCATGTTTTCAAACTTTACAATCATTGATGAGATGCTAGACTACAACATGATCCTAGGACACCCTTGGCTAGCTAGGTTTAATGCTTAATATTGTCACCAATCAACCAAGAGATCCACCTACGTTATGAGGGTGTTGAAATCATCACACACGGGGATACGACGACATCACCCACTTCCTCACACTTAAGAATGGATCAAAGTTCAGAGGTTGAATTCTCTGAGCCTAAAAAAGAAATCATGAGTGCACTTCAAGACATGAACCAATAATTAACTCATGATCTTACTAAAACTAAGGAAGCATCAGAAGACACAGACATAGGGGCCATTCCCGTTGACTTCTTTTGGACGGAGCTACCTTTTGATATTACTAGTGAAGGAGACGGGGAGTATAAGATCATACCTACATGTCCTACCCCTCAATAAATATGGCGAACACCAAATGTGTCTGAAATGATGTTAAACTACCAACCGTCTGGTACAATACTAAACTACTAGCGAATGTATGAAATGATGTTAAACTAGCAATGGCCCGGAACGGCCTAAAACTATCACTTTTTGCATTACTTTTCTCTTGTTCATGTACTTTAAGTCTATTTACAACATGTGTTTCTTGATTTTGTTTTATTTCTAGTTGATTTTTCTAGGATCTTGCAAACACACAACATCACTACGCATGCAGCATCACACCTTACACAAGCATGGTAATAAACAGTCCTCTATGACTATCAACTTCTAGAGAAAATCTTGGCATCATGACTTAAAACTGATACCATAGAATAGTCCTAGCATCATGACTTAAAACTGATACCATAGAATAGTCCTAGCATCATGACTTAAAACTGATACCATAGACCAGTCCTGGCATCATGACTCAAACTTGATACCACAGAATAGTCCTAGCATCATGACTTATAACTGATACCACAGAACAGTCCTGGAATCATGACTTAAAAATGATACCACAGAATGTCCTGGATTCATGACAGTAAGACACCATAGAGCTCTATCTGGCATGACACTAAAATTAGCATCTAGAGTCCACTAAGACTTTAAACTGGCTTGCCTCTTCATAGTCCGCTACGATTATAAACTAGCAATGCATTGTCCGCTATGATGCTAAACTAGTGTCGTCCAAAGGGTTATGATGTGAAACTAATCCATGATAGTCTGCTAAGACTATAAACTAGAGACATCATCGACAACTAGGAAAAACCTGAAAAGATGTGTTGCCACAATTAGCTATAGATGTTCCACAAATACTTGCTACATAATTTGTCTCAGAGACCCTAATGAAGTTGATGTTGTTCATAATTCTGTTTATTTTGAAAATTTCACGCGGTGGCTCCATCTCCTTGTTTAAAGTGCTTAGTTAACTGATTCATTTGTGTTTTTCTTGTCTTCTTGGAGTTGTGTCTGTAGGATGACACTCTTGAGGCATTTGTACATAGATGCACTTCACCGTGATGACAAGGTATCACATTCTGTAACTAGGTTAATCAAACCGTTCATAAGTACATTCTCAATTTCTAATACATCCCCTATTTTCCCATCATGTCCCAATTGCCCTATTCAACTACACCCCTGGATACATTCCACTTAGTTCAAAACTCTGGATACACTATTGCAAACTATGACTCTCTAAGGAGTTGCAACGCAAAACACAGTACATAGTACATGATGCAAAATGCAAGCGCTCGAACACGAGCACAACACTAAAGCAAGCTCTTTCAAAAAGTCCAAGAAAAGAAAAGGAAAAGATAAAACAAAAAAAAAACAAAAAAAAGAAGAAACAAAAATAAAAATAAAAAAATAAGAAGGTCAAAGACCAAAATCCACGGAAAGGGTCTTCATGATCCCATTAACATCATAAACAATAGACTATTGGCTATTCTCATACAAGCCCCAAGTGAGAAGGTAATTGTCTTGGAAAACAGTTACACTCATGTCTCAAAAAGAGCATCTTGCACATCATCGCATGTCTTTGGCTATTTACAACAGGTCCTGTGAACATTCTATAAGAGTCCTTTTTCTCCCACGATTTCGACAGTAATCATAACCCTTGATCAACTCCAGGCTTCCCCCAGTTACAACCAATTCCCTTGCATCTTGAACCACATTCCCTCAATGCCATGTACTTTTGAAAACGGTGTGATGACATCCAACCAAGGGCCGACGGTTAATGCTTGATGCTTGATTATTCATGGTGTTTTGCACTTCTTTGTTGACACCTCTCGGGTGAACTCCTCCAGGCGTCAATAAAGAGGGACCAATGAAACACCACTAATTTGGGCCTAATACTTTGAAATTACTCAAGCTCTTTCAAAATTTTGGACACAAAAATTTGACTAAGATATAGAACTCCTGCCCAGCTGCAAGCCATCCTCAAAGGCCATTGATGTCCACTCAAGTCTCAAAAGTTCAAGTTTCAAGTCAAATGGTGCATATTTTCTCAGTCACGCTACATGTCATGTTGCAAGTCATGCTCCAGCATGACTCTAGTGTGACCAACTTTCCAAGCTCAAAATGACTTGATTTCAAGGGTGCAAGTCATCCTCAGGGTTCACTATTGATAACTATGGGTCCTAGCTTTGTCATGTATGGTTTAGTCCAAAGTGAGGCATATGATATTTGATTCTGTTTTGGCCTTAAGATACTCCTAATGGGTGATGAATATCTATTCTCAGCTTATTGTAGACATCTTAAACCCATGTATCCACTACTAGGATTACGAAGCACTATGCTACTCAGAAAACCAAAGAATAAGATTACTAGGGTTACCAAGTGAATATGTGTTTATACTCGAAACTGGTTGCACTCATTTCACCAGTTCATTAATATGCATGGAAATGTAAATATTAACTAAGTACATGAAATGTAAATTGCATGGAAAGTAAATCTAATCTAAGTCAAAGTGTTCTAATGAATAAAAATCAATCTTGATCTTATGCCATTCATACAATGTGTCTAGGTACATTGCCACTTGAATAAGACACCATACAACTAACTCAGATCCACATTGTGGGCACTCATTAATTGTTCTCTAAGACTACTAAATAAAATTGCAAGAATTCAACTACTCTATTAACAAATATCCATCATAAACATGGTGGGTGAATGTGTATTTATAGGCTTTATCATGGAGCTATGTTGACAGGGCCTCATAAATGTAGCAAAAGCTACATTGACATGGCCCCATCAATGGGGCAATAATATGTCGATGGGGTCATATTGATAAGGACCTATTGATGAAGCCACATTGATGGGGCTCCATCAATGTGACACTTTGATGCTTCATCACTATCAAAAATCATTATCATCATTGTATAAATGAGAAAAAAAATTCATACCTTCTACTTGAGGAGGAATGAAATTCACAACATGCACTATCAATAATGTAGTAGTAAGTACACTACTCTTTCTCCTCTTGTTCTTCAAAACAAAATTGAGTTATTGTAATTCTTCCACCTACGTCATATAATTTTCATTCAAATTTAATTCTTTTGGAATTTCAAGAATTTCAATGCTTTGTGATTAATTATCAATAAAGATTTCTTGGAAAAAAGATAACATCTTCAATATTTTATGTCCTAAAGGATAACATACAATTATTTTTTATAAACACTATATTTCTACCTTGATCCATTGAGCTTTTTAGAAAAATATACGTGTATTATCTTCTTGGGACAAAACTCCTCCAATTGCTGCCCTAGTAGCATTCATCTCTACTTGAAAGAGTTTGTCAAAATTTGGAGATACAAGTATGGACTTTTAATATTTTCCTTAAATATATCAAAACTTTCTTTCATCTTATTATCTTACCTAAAGATCTAATTCTTCTTCAAGAAAGCAAACATAGATAATGAAATTCCATTGAAGTTCCTAATGAACCTTATATAGAATCCAACTGATATAGGAAATGAATGTATCTCACTAACATTTATTTGAAGTAGGCATCTTTCTTATAGTTCTTAACTTACATTCATCTACACTTTAGTTTTAGAAATTACATGTTCCAAGTATATGATTTCTTTCTTTATGAATTTTTATTTCTTGGTGTTAATCACGAATTATGCCTCATAAAATTTTTGTCATTATTTTCTTAAATGATCAATATTCTCATTATTATTACAATTGTACATTAAGATATCACCATAGAAAATTATGTAATATCTTTTAATCAAGTTCGTGAGCACATCATGCATCAATCTCATGAATGTAGCAATGGTAATTGTCATGTCAAATGACATCATAATTCATTTAGATTGTTGAATGTTATATTCCATTCATCACTCAATCTTATTATAATTTGAGGATATCCAATTAAATTTTTATAAATATTTCTACATAGGTTAGTGTTGGAACATTTCTACCATTCCATTGAGTAGGCTTTATGAGGTTGTAGTACTTTAGAAGGAGTAATATATTTTTAAAAATGGCACTATGGAAGACGTGCTCTTGTAGCATAGCATTTGAATGATTAATTTCATGACTTTCTCAAGAATCATAAACTAGTGGTTCTCAAGTTGGCTCATTGGAATGTATTTGTAGAAAGAGAAGACATATGGGTTCCTTGGAAAGTGTGATGGCATCGCCTTTGTTAAAATTGGCATTCTAGAAGGGTTTCTCTTAGGCCCCACTCTCTAATAGATGCTGATAAGAGAATTCAACTATGTAGTTCAGAACAATATTCTTCTTCAGGGTCACATGTACATTTTTACACAATATATTTACTTCTGCTCAAACATAGTTGCATATGAGAAAATGGGGATAATTCATCTCAAATAAATTACAGTAATGTATAAATCAAGAATAGTTGGAATATTTCAAAATGGTATTGAAATTGAAGCATGGGAATGTTGGTGTGAGTGCTTCGAATTCAAATGTCAAATCAAGTTCATATTGTATCATGAAAACTAAAGTACTTGTTCTAAATCTAAATCACATGAAGATGGTAAAGACTCTTCTTGTCTTTGGCATAATTTTCAAGGCTCATAATAAGGGTAGGATGATAGGGCTTATCACATTTACAGTGGCACAACTATTTCTACTGTCTCTGTGCCATCTCAAGTATGGTCTATTTTTGTTATTTTTGGCCTTCCTAGTGATGATGATACTATACATATATTTGATGCTACCTGAAACCATGAATCTATCCATTGAAGAGATGACTTTGATTTGGCCAAGGCACTGGTTTTGGAAATGGTTTTGTAATGAGGTGGAGGATGACAATGCTCAAAACCTCAACAAGATGTTTGAGCATTTGGAACTCTAGAATCTCCATGATTCAATACCTTATTTTGGTCATGTGAGATGGTACGATAGTATCATGAAATCATGATGATCTTCTTCATTTAAAAATATATTTTGAAGCACTGGTTACAATGCATGAGCATGAAAAATTTATGGAGCCATGTTGTAGATTTTTCTTCATTGAATCTACACGTACGTTTTGTTCATTTCAAGATGCCTATGTGTGGATGGTTGTTGTTGTGCATCTGTAATTTGAGCATGAAAAAGACAAACATCCTGAGTTATGTACCATCATAGGATTCAAAGTAAGCTCTGCTAATGTTTTCGGGGTTATAGCCCACAATATGAGATATCACTACTGCATCAGAGATTCTTTTTCTTCTTGTTCAGAAACCATTTCAGAAAATGAAAGGGAGAACCATATGTTTTTAGTTCCTACATGTGTGAAGAGAGACATGATTGTATTTAAAACATACAAATTCAGGTTTTTTGATACCCATGAATTGATAGTCACTTTGAAGGAAACTCACACATGGATGATCACCTCTATACGAAGGAGAGGGAGTACACCCTACCGCTATGGTTGCTTGTCAGAGAGGCTTTGCCTAAGAATGATGATTTCACTATAAGTATGGAATTTGATGAGAATTATATTAGTATTTCCTTTTTAAAAATAATAAATAAAAATTATCAATTAAAAAAAGTAATTTATGGGATAGTTGTTCAATATTCTATATATATGAAACAAGTATCAATTATAATTTTTTAATATCTATGGTAGTTATAACTAACTACTATGGTGGTTGTAACTTCCTTTAGTAGTTGCAATCAAATTTTAATTTCTCATGATGTTGTAACCATCAAATAGGACACTTGTCAACTATAGCTTCTTAGTCTCTATGGTGGTTGTAACTACCCTTAACTTCTTATGATGATTATAACTACCCTAAAGTCACTATAAAAAGAGCTTCAAGGGTAGAATGAAAGGGGTTGGTGGGAGATCAAGAAGAAATAGATTGAAGATTGTAAAGTAAGGCTTGCTAAAGGCATCAATTTAGTTGCTTTCTTTTAATCATGTGGGTTTTTTTCTTCTCATTTTGTCTCAGTTTCATAGCTAATGGTTTAGATAGTATTCTGTTAAGTATTTAATTTTACGATTTTCTAAATTGCTCTTATAGATTTTTTTTCCAATACAAGACTTTTATTAGATTTGTCATTTAAGAGCTTATCTTGACTTATAAGAGCATCTTGAGTAATTTAATAATAATGTATTTATGAAATTACCTGTTTGAGTTTAGAGGATCTAGAAAGTCTTTAATACTTTGACTTACTTGAAAGGGTTTCATTTTTTAAAAGTTTATTGCCAGAGAATTTCAATTTTGCAATTGTTAGAATTTCAATTTCATTTTAAAGGGTTTTGGTAGTTTAAGAAGAGTATCTTTACAAAATTTCTTGTTGGACTAGGGCGTTTGGATAATTTGTAATGCTTATATTGAATTAGAATAGCTTTATTGTGAATTGTTTCATCATGTTTGATTTATCTTGTCTAACTATTTGAGGTTTTAGAAAAATATACTTTCTTTTCTCTTCTCTTTCTAATATCCATTGAATCTCACTCTATTTCTAGTTTTCTTATGGAGTTTTCTCTCTGGGAGAAATTAGGACTAGATTAGTAGAATTGTGCTCAAACATTTTTGTGAAATTTTATGTGTTTCAAGTAGCGTACTATAAGGGCTATATAGACTACGTGACTTGAAAAAATAGGAATTTTTAATGACTCATAGTATTCAACAAAGTTAGCTAAATTTCATTTATGATAGTTAGTTATAGTATCATATATAAACCCAAGTATTACAACATTCATAACAGTAGACACACACTCGTGCTTAGTTTTTTCTATAATCAATGAGTTTATGTGAAGGTATTTTGGCCTTGGTGTTTCCAAAGACCAACAAGTAGCTAAACCCTATTTGAAAGAACACCTTCATTTCCTGTGATCTAGGGCATGAGATAGAAGTCCAAACATTGGTGGTCCCAAATGGTTGCCAATAGTAAGATCATCAAGAATATCATCAATTCTTGAAATTGGAAAATGATACATCACCATCATCCTATTCACTTTTTTTGAGTCAATGCACATCCTCCATTCTTCACTTTCCTTCTTAGGAACTAGTACTACTAGAATAACACAAGGTGAAATGGGTTTTCTTACAAAGCCATTTGTAATTAGATTCTCTACTTACCTTTGCAATTCTATCCTTCAATTTAGTATCATTTAATATGTCCTTTCATTTTGAATCATGGCCCTTATTATAAAGTCAATTTGTTACTAAAATTTCATCATTGATGGAAAATCATATAATTTTCCCTTGAAGATATTTGGAAATTGTTTTAACTACTATTGAAATATTACATTGTTCAACAATGCATAGCATAATTTTAGATACTGTTATAAATCTAAGAATAACTTCATGTTCCTTGATGTATTCCATCTTGGAAAGAAGTATTAACGATGCACTTCTTGAGGACTAATTTCTCACTTGCATAGTTGTCACTCGAATTAATTCATGAATTCTATCTTATTTGGCAATTGATCATACATTCTTGGCATTGTTAAATTTGATATCACTGTCAAAATTCGAAGGTCTTACCAATATCACATGAGCATAATCAATTATCAAGACATCATAAATAACATAATTAAATAGTTAGAAATTTTAAAATAAAAAACACATTATTCTCTTACATCTTGAGAGAAATATTTTAAGAACCAATGTATTTTGTATGGTCTAGGATGAGAATAAGTCATTAGCCCAAATCAAGAAAATTCCCTAGAAAAAGGATATTTTCTGAAGCATCCCCATTAATTAAAATATGAATCCTTTCCCCACTCTTGAGGCACCAGTCTTAAGACATCTAAACCCAATTTTAAACAAGAATTTTATATTTTAATTATCCCTTATATTTACATTTTTTATGAATAAATTCATTTCAGTCATAGAAACATTAGGGTTACCTCTTTGTGAAGCTTTATATGATTACCCTTCATTCTCCATGATTTGAACTCCCTTTTTATGGTCTTTTAAACTAAACACTTTCATTTATTGCACCTAATTTCATCACACATGAAGCATTAAAGTTTAGAAGCATTATATTTCTTGAAATCCTCACCTCCCTTACTTAGGTCTCCTTTGGTTTTACCTTTATCTTCCTTCGCCTCTTTGTCATGATTCTACTCTTTGTGATCTTACTTAGTTTCTTTGGATTTGGATTCTCTCTAGCATTTGGGTCTCTTTTTCTTAACCTTGGATGATCCCTTGTTCTGGCTTCCATAGCCTTATCTATGATTTGAAGCTCATAAAAGATTAACTTTTGCTGATAGTGTAGCTCCAATACTTTAAGAAATATCGAGGTCTGCTCATACTTACTGTAGTTTACCTTTTACTAATTAAAAGATTGGAAAAATTCAAGTTATAAGTCCTTCAAATACTTCTTACCTTGTCTAAGATTATTGAGCTTAATAGTATATTCTTATTTTTTCTTGGATTACTCATATTTCTACAACAATATTTAATGCATGATTGGCCATTCTCTAACATAGGTCTTGTTTTTCATGTATAAGTCTTAAGAATCCTTCTTCCATAAAATAAAATTCATTTTTTTAATTTCTAAATCAACAATAAGTAGCCTTACATCATTTGGTATCTCCTCCAAGTCAAAGTATTTATTCAAGGTCTTTAATCATGAATCAAATGCATGTGAGGGATTAGTTCTATTGAAGAACTTTATTTTCTCATATAGAAGTCTTGTTGCATTTCTAAATGCCCTTATAAGTATTGCTTTATCTTCTTCATCTAGCCTAAAATATCTTGATGAACTTAACCTAGATGAATGAGCAACTAATAAAACCCTTTAAGATATGTTGAGGACTAGGATTCTACCTTGTTTGAACACTTAGAGCTTGAAATCTAGTACTTCCATGGGTTAACTACATAAATTTCTCATCATCTTCTCACATATTCACATTCTCTTTTACCTTCATGTCAAAAATAATAATCATCATCAATTTTCCTATTAGATAGACCTACATTAGCATCAAGTTTGGTATCCAATTATTCTAGGCTATCTACCATCATCTTGAAAGTATCTTTTAGATCTTCCATATTTTTATTGAGATCATGAACTAATTTCCTCTTGGAAGTGATATTTTTCAAATTATTGAGTCAATATTTTAGTCATATAATTGTACATCTATCACAATCCGTATAATTACAATGCATAATAAACAAAATTGCTCAAATCTAGGCACTATCCAAGTATGATAAATATTAAACAAGTAGGATGAAATGCTTAAATGCTCTAAACCAATGCCTTGATATCAAAGGTTGGCATGGTTCTTAGGGAATTAGATAATTCTTGAATAATTTAGCTCAAAACCATACTTAAATTGACACTTAATATCCCTACATCAAAATATAAAAAGAACATGATGCAATGCACATAAAGAACTATTCAAGAAGAAAATAGAAATAGTAAAATACATCTAACTAAAGACAAATAGATGCAATATACATAATAAGATGAATTAAAATAGGTAGAGGTTCTTAGTAAGAAACATTAATTACAGAAAATTAGCAAAGTGTGAGAGCCCCAAGTAAGAGAGTTAAAGTAACCAAAGTAAATCTGCAAATATCAATATGTTATATGTTATCCAATCTATAAAGTTGGGGTGAAGTATTCTATGGCAAAGAACTAAAGATGAACAATAGCAAGGATGATGTAATGTAAGACTATATTGTAGATATGATAATGAGATAATGTCCTAGACTTTTACTTTTAAAAAAATTCTTGAATTTTAATTCCACCTAATTTACTATGTGTACTGTTATAAATCATATTTCTCTAGTTTATGTAGCTCATAGCTTATTATCCATAGAGTAGCTTTTAACTATAAATTACATAAAATATTGATAGTCTTATGAAATTTTCATGTTTCTTCTATGATAATTAGCATGAAAATTCATAGATTAATACTAGACACTATCTACTTTATGTGTAGAGTATACTTATTAGTGGCTCTTGTTCTAGAGTTCTTTTAGGTAGGATTCTTTTTCTAAGAATATCATTTTGATAACACATCAAATATTTATCTTTAACTTCGATTATTCACCATTTAGTAAATTCAATTGTTAGTAATTTTAGGTAGTATACCAATCTAGAGTTCACCATAATAGTTATTGTTGGGATTACCAACTAGAATTACTATTACATGAACTAAGCAATGCTACTACTGGGTTACTAGAAAACTACACTTAGTGCTAGAAACCAGTTATATCCATCTTACTGATAACATGTAAAGTAAAGCACTTTAGAAAAATAAAGTGCTAAGCTAGGAAAATATTAAAAATTATGCTAAGTGAACAAAGAGAACTAAGATAATGATACAATGATGGAAAACAATCTCAACCTTTATTATTTCCATAAACTATGTACAAGTATAATTCATTTAAATAAAGACACCATCTCAATCATGGATTGACTACATTGACTGGGCCTCATCAACACATGATTTGATGCATTGACATGGCCCCATTGATGTAGTGTTTGTTTTTGCCTATAAATATGTGCTCACCCACCATGTTTATGGCATGTCTTGTCATAGTTGTAGCAAATCTCTTGCAGTTTTATCATTTGGAAGTTAGAATATTCTTTTAAGTGCCCATAGTAGGAACCAAGAGTGTACAAATCTTTATTTAAGCACTGTTGTACCTAAGCACAATAGTGTGTGTAGCAATAAATATGAGCTTTTTGATAAACCTTGTGGCACTTTGAAATAGATTAATTATTTATTCATGCATTTCATGATTTATGGAATTTTCTTTAATGATTTAAGTAATTAAATAATTAATTAGGCTAAACAAAGCTAGATTATGTAGCAATTAATTAAGCACATAAGTACAACCACTTCAATCATACACTTGGCACTTGGTAATCCTAGCAATGCTTAATGTTTGGTAATCTAGTAGTGCTAAACGTGTTCAAGTTGTGTATGGTAAGTGGGAATAGATGCTTATGTTAGGATTAGTTAGGTTAGTTAGTTAAGTTAAGTTAGCAATTAAATTACTTCATTCCTTTCATCCTTTATTTTAAGTACCCAAAATATAAAATATAAAAAGAATAAAAATTATATGCTTCAATTACACTTAACCATACCTTTGCATATCACAATTGTAATTAGGAAGATAATAAATAACTATTAGGGCAAGTTCACTTCCTAGAGGCTAGTGTATTGGAAGACATAGAATCCATGGAATTCAACTAGATCATGTGTGAATGCTTAGTGATTTGTATGGTTGAGCATAAGGGTATTTGTTGCTCATCATTAGCACCATTTCTAGGGATTCCTTTTGTTTGAAATGTGTGCTATCTAAGAATACTAAAAATCATTAACATCATTGTATGAACCCTAAGGTTAAATATCATTCCAAAAATAAATATAATAATTTAAGCACACTGATAACTTATTTTAATTTCAAAATTCGTTCTTCTGATAAGCACAATGATACTAAACTGCCAATGCCTAAAGAATGCAGGGTGGTTTATACTCATCCAAATGAGTAGGTGCCTAACTTCATCTTCATCTTTTATTAGGATGAATAACTACAGTGTCAAGATATATACAATAACATTGGAATGCCTCCTAATTAATCTATGCCCAGGATGCTGCTCCAAACTCTTAGGAGGTTGGGCATCCAAGATCTCAAAAAAGAGTATGTTGTGCATGACCATGACTACAGGGACTACCATCCCACTAAAACATAATGTAAGAGAGATCGAGACCAGGAGAAACACTATGAGGATGTGAAGGGGAAACAGTTCACATCTTGCTCAAACAAAATGATAATAAGGATCCTCCCTTTGGTATTTCTTAGCATGAAGACTCTCCATCCCTTGATATTGGTAATGGGGGCTTGAACCTAAAGCTTTAGTACACTATCAACAATTTGGGTTTAGGAAAAAGTGGGAGTCAACACAGGGGCTTACGAAAGCATCAAGATGATAAGAAAGCTAATGAACGTGGCCATGAAAAGTGTAGAGGAGGTGGCAAACATCATGAAAATGGTATTCCTTCCTCTTTTCCCTCTTCTTTTGCATCTTCTTCTTTCTCTTCTAGTTTTGATAGACACCACCTAAAGGACAATCATGATTAAGGTGAACAACAAGACAATAATGGTCACTAGACCTATCATGAATGAAGGGGTAGTAGAGGACGTCATAAGCATCATCGAAATAATGATGATGGTGAACCTTTGCTAGAAACTCAAAGCATGCTAAATATTATAAAGGCAATGAAAATTCCAACTAGGCATGTGAAAGATAGTCAGATCAAGTGACTTGACATGAACAATATTTCTATATTTGACTGGGGATATAACTCTGATCTACAAACACATCTTCAAGCTTTTCACGATGCATGTGCCTTACAAAATATTGAAAACTATTTAGCAAGAACTAAAGCTATTTCCTAGGATACTCATCAAGGAAGCTAAACATTGGTATCAGTCCTTGGAACAGGAATTCATCCATAGGTGGAGTATAATGTTAAAGCTATTTAATAATAAATATCAAACATACTCTCAAGTGTCTAATCTAAAAAGGCAGATCCATGGATCAAAGAAAGGAACACATGAACCCTTGGATTCCACCAATGTCCTAACCATTTTTTTCTTAGTGGGAATAATTTTACCACATCATAGATGGACTCAGATCAAAAATGAGAAGAGCTCTTGGGGTTTATGCCCAAGGAAGACTATTGGAACTTAGATCTCATTATATCCAAAGGTTGATAGAGAAAGAAACAAAAGAAGAAGGAGAGCTAAGGAAATAGGAAAGTGTTGAGAAATATAATAGGCATCCTTCCATTACAAAAAGGGAGGTATGATTTTGCAACAATGAGGAGGAATCATCAGTTGATGAGGTGGTGAATAGAAAGACCTTGGTGATCCAAAAATCTATGTCTGAAAGTTTGGCAAAGGTAAATAAAATGTGGGATTTAGTGGATGAAAAATTCCAAACTACTCTAAAGATCATAGAAAAATCAAGAGAGTAGAGTAGTCATCATAACCACAGGAGGCGGAAAGAACCTAAACATGCTTACCAAAGGGGTAAATGCAAAGTCACTATAGTATAAGATGTCATGGAGAAAGAATCATAAGATGGTGGTGGATGTGACATCTATCAATATGAATGTCCTAGAGGATGTTACCCTATCATTTCACATATGCAAGAGTCTGGGGTGTATGCACTAAACCCTACACTACCAAGAAGGCAAGCAACTAGGAGATTACCTTATCCTCAAGGCAATCCAAGGCAATTCCACCAACAACAATAATCTTATTATCCAAGTGGATCTCCATCACAACCATATGATAAATACCAATAGTGGCAACATCCATAGTCATGGGGGATGCCACCACTAAGGTAGCAGTACCCTTATAGGTTGCCAAATCCATATGGGTATTATGTTTGATAACCAATGTCTTCACATGACTCTTTTAGTCATGCTTCTTTTCAACATTACTACTACCTTCTAGAGTATCATAGAACTCATTCTCTATCTACTAGAGAGAAAACCCCATATTCCTATCATCCTTTAGCTCATGCTCCTTCACCCTCCACCTAATTACCTCTTGCTATATTTGTGTAGGATGAAATTCCAACCCAACCACAACAACATAATGCTACTAGGGCTGTCAACCTACAACCAGCTTTCCAACCAAATGGTTCAGAATCAAAATTCTAAAAATGGTTTATTTTTAGATACAATAGTGCTCCAAGTTCCTATCCTTTGAAGATGTTGAGATAAAATATACATTCTTTTGGAATTTTGGACTTCTAGATTTTTAAATTTCCATTGGATTTTTGAAAATTTTTTTGGTCATTCTAGACTTTAAAACATTTAGAATATTTTATTGGAAACCTTTGTCTAGTCCATAACCTAAGACTTTTGGTCTAGACCCTTTATGCTCCATAAAGAGGGAAATATAATAATCTTTCTTGTTTGAGGGATTTTGACTCATACTACATTTTGATGTAAAGATCCTAGCGAAAGTTTTTTATAACTACCTATTTTAAGCTATGAAAATACAACATTTTCTCTAAATAATGTTATTTAATTATACATATAAGTATGATAAAATTTTTCTGCTATATTAATTTACTATATTTATGCTCTTAATTAATAATTTTTATGTATTTTACAACTCCCTTTTGATTTAGTAAATCAAGGTTAAATCTAGATCATTGGGGTTTCGTAGCATCTTTATTACTTATTGGTATGATATTTTTTAGATAATTAATAGAGGTATTATAATGACTATCTTTCCTTTTGTAGAATCATTCCTATATTTTATCAATAAAATACAAAAGAGAGTTAGGAAAAGTGAACAACCCTACTTAACTCTAATTTTGCTATAGAATTGAAATTTTTATCCTGAATTGTTGTTTGTAGTTTCAATAATAACTTCCTCATACAATCTTTGAGTTGCTATAATAAAATTTGAAGGGAGGCCAATTTTATGCAAGTACAACCATAGTTTTGTATGGATCACTAAATAATATGCATTTGTAAAATCATATAAATGAATAAATACTTTTTTTATTAGGCATTTTTACAAGCTCCATGTAGTATCTAAGAGTAACTAAGTGATCAATGGTTGAGTTATTTTGCCTAAAACCTTCTTAACATCTTACCTTGACTTCGTTATCTTCAACCTAAGAACTAATTCTCTTCTCTAGTAGAGTACCTAACAACTTACCAAAAATGTTACTTACAATGATCATCCAATAATTTTTCAAATTAAGTTTCTCATCCTTTTTATATAATAAGATATCTTTACTACTTTTCCAATTTTGATTTAAACCTTACTTTATTGGTGAGTTTAATTATGCCAAATATCTCTATGAATAGCTAATTCTACTCACTTTAATAATTATACATATACACCATCTAAGTCTACATGTTTGCTAGAAGTTAGCTTTTTAATATTCTTTGTGACTTCATCAAGAGTAAATTGGACAGGTGTTTGTGATACAATAGTAGTAAAATTATCATCTTGTCCTACAAATAGCTTATTGTAATGAGCAAATATCTTTAAAATAAAAAGGAAGAGATGAAGAGGCTTTATGATGAAAACCTTGCAAAAACTATTTAGGTTCCTTCTTAATAGTGTACACACCTAATAAATTTCCTTCTCTTGGTTCTAATCAAGCATTTATATACCTTAACAATATTTTTTCTATGACTCTTAATTACCTTCTTAATATTTTTCCTATCCTGCATGTCGTCATCATCAAACCAAGTCTCTTGAGTACCCCATTGTTGTGAATGCACAACTTGCTCAAATTCTAAAAGAAAAATATGTTCAAGCGTTTTATGTTATCTTTCAAGAGTACATTTGTGATGTGTTACATTTATGTATTTCTCCTTTACTTTTGAGGTGATTTTGTAATAATATTTTTATTTGTTCTTATTCTTTGTTATTTAAGATATAATTGGAATGTTCAGCAAAAACTCAACATGTTGATGGATAGACTCCCACTAAATATTCTTAAAATTTTAATTCATTAATAGAATCAATATCCTCATTAGAAAATTAAATTAAATTAATGCAAGAGTTACCTTAAGGTCTTGTGAAAGTAAATGATGAGGATTGAAAAAATACTCAAAATTTAATAGAGAGTGGACTTGTACATGCTAAGAGTATTGTTGGTAACTTTTTTAAAAAATCAACTAAATTTACAACTAGCACATTTCATTTATATCTAATGCTCAAACATAGAACATTTTTATAAAATAAGGTGTTTATCTTCAATGCTATTTGTCTTACAAAGTCAACATATTCATTCTTTATTGAGAGATATCTTGAAGATACAAGATGTCTTGATAGATGTTCTTTATAGAGTCATGTTATAGGTTCAATATATCTTAATTGAAGAGATCTAAGACATCTCATCAAAGTCCTACTAAACACAATTCAAACATATTTACAACACGCATTTTTATGCTAATTTCTAGAGGTCATAACTTCTTGATTACTTGGATTTTTGAGATAATCTTAGACTCATTGGAAAGATCGCAGAAGTATCTATTTGCATGTAAAATTTCAATTATTTTGAAGTTGATTTGATTATTTAATTTTATTTTTAAATTCTTTCCAAAAATGTGACTATCTAGCTTTCAATGATTGAGATTTGCTTAGTGATTTTTTCTTAATCCAATTGATTGGTGATGATGTGAAATTCATAAAATATATGTATGTCACTTGAATTAATTCAAAAGTGATGATGAATGAATGGATAGAGTAATATGTTGATCAATGGTTAATGAGTTAATGAATGTAAATAGAATGAGAAAATGATAAATGTTTGTGATGAATGAATGGTGCATGAGGAATAGATAAATATTAAGAAATAATAAATTAATTAATAAGATATGAATAATTGATAAATAGCTAATAAATTTGATTAATATTATGGATTAGTTGATGATGATAGCCATTGGTAGTCAGCTAATTTTGAACATCTAAGATCAAGTAGGATGACCATGCTGACAGATCAAGTTTTATTGAATGGAGCTTATAGTCAATGGACCTAGGCATAGGTCAACTAACCTGAAATAAGTTTGATCTATTAAGGGGGAAATGATAAAAAAATAAAAATATCCCCATTACTATGGTTGTTCTTACTACTATTGATATTAATTCTATGGTTGAGGATAAATCTCACTAGGATAGCATTATTGAGAGGGTTGTCTAGAATTACCCTGGAAAAACGTAATCTTTTAGGAATTTTATTTTTAACAAATTTAGGATTTAATATATATGCCTCAAATTATTTCAAATGGACCATGATAGGACAACATATCTTAGAATTTTAGTACTAATACACATTAATACATTTTCATCCTCAAATCTTGAATTTGTTGTCTTTTCTATGATACCAAATTTTCCTTTATTCTTATATTTTTCATTTTCATTATCCTTATTTTCTTCTTATACTTATTTTTAATGAATTCTTGATTAATCTTATCTTCTACTATCCTCAATGCTATTGTAGATTTTCATCCATAAAATCCCAAATTTTCTCTACCTTAACTACAATATCATTAACTACTTTTTGTATAAGTGGAGTTTTTTCCTAAATCACATCTTTTGTGGATTCCTCCACTTGTTTTTGATAAATTCTTAGATCATTATTTCTTAGAGAAAGATATCTATTATACTCTTTATCTAATTCTCTTTTTCTTAACTCATATTCCTCTTGTATAACCTAATCTACTAACCTTTGTATGTAATGGATTGTCATCTTTGATAATCTTCCTTAAGCATACATAACAAGGGTCTCTCTAGTTTTGTTTCTTGACACATTAATAATTTACTTTAGCTATTCCCTTTGAGAAAATCCATGACATTGGCATCAATGTAAAAGTGAATGCATGGCTACATCAAGGAATTTATATATCTTTTTTCTTTCCGTACTTAAATATTTTTCCTCAAGCTTAACATTCATGTAAATATATTTGGTACTTATCATTGAATAAATCTAGCATGGTACTCCATCTTCAAATTGATTCTAGTTCTAAGAACTTGTACAAGCTCTTTTATTTCTTAATGAGAGTTCTTGAAAATAGCTTTAACTTCTATGAATCATTCTCTATGTTCTATAAAACATAGACATTATGGAATGCTTGAAGGTAGTGTTATGGATCCACATTGTATCATCCTTCAAACTTTAGAATTTTTTTCATATGAATTCACTTAAAGTGACTATCCCTAAGATGTCTAGTCAAAATGTACACTTCTTCTATTATATTAATCATGTTTTTGGTGGCCAATATAGGTTCTTTATAGTCTTTGGTTTAATAGCCTTTGTTGTAGTATTGACCACTTCAATGCTCATAATGATTTCTTCTCCCTTGCCTTAGTGCTTTTTACCTTTTCTCTCTATCATATTCTTCTTCATCAATATAACCTCTTCTATCTACACATCTGTTATGATCTCTTCTTCTCTTCCTATCATGACTCATTTGTCTTCCTTTTTCCTTATTAAAATCTATTAATGAGTGTAATGAATAGGAAGGAAGACTCGAAGAGTGATGCTAGCTGGCTCTCCTTTTACAACCCTTTAATTAATTATTTCTAGATATAATAGAGGTCATAGGCCTTGGATTCCTCTTAACTCTTGATTATTTATCATCCCTTCAAGGAGTTTCTATAAGAGCATAATGTAATTTTAACTATACAGGATCTTCAATGTATGAAGTAAGTGATTCAAAGTTGGATCTATGGGTGATGATAAAACTTCTTAACTTGACATATATTATCTTTTCTATTAGAAAGTATAATTATTTAAGCTTATATTTTTTTTCTCTTATTTATGTCTCACTTCCATGATAACATCTCTTCCTGATTAAGCCTCTATTGGTTGGTATGATCTTGTCATAGGTATTCTCCTAGTATGTGGCTAAGACTTGATGGTAGTAGAGCTTCTTGAAGCATAGATGATGCTGAATGGTCTTGTGGAATGCCAAAATTGCCTTGTAAATCTCTCCATCTAAATAATTTATCCTAGTGAAAAATAAATGTAAAATTAGAATAATACAAATTAGCATGAGCACATGATATTTTGGTTTGCATCAATCCACTCCAATTTTCTTCATTATGATATTTGTCATTAATTTTATTAAGGTCAATAGCATGTAGAGATTTTAATTTATGTGTAGAAGCCATTTTGAATAAATTAATGCATAAATATGTGTTTTTAGAAATTATTATAAGTATTAAAGAATAGACTTGAAAATACCCAATACAATGAACTGTGATAAAATTAACTAACTAGTAAATATTGAAATCATTCCCAGTAATGACATCAAAGATGAATGTTTAGTGTTTCAAATATTTAACCATATAAGTCATAAGTACACACATGTAAATAGATCATAATCCATCAATGGGACAATGTACTTAGCTAGCAAGTTAATAATAAGTTTGAGATCATTATCTTCTCACCATAGTTAGCGAAGTTTGAAATGTATAGTATAATTATAAGTGAGGTATAGGATTATATGATGTTGAATAGATTTTAAAGTCCTAGGATAAGAAATAGTGAACTGAATATAAATTCTATTAATGAATAATAATGTAAAGGGAAAGCTATTCTACCCTAACTATGATAAGTATCCATTCTTGACTTGTTAGATATGCCCTAGGCTAAATAACCATTACTAGAACTACCAAGTTATTAGCTACAAAGGAATTAAGCTTAGACATTATTGTGTTACCAAATTATTATATTTGTATGCTTGAAATCATTCATACTTATTCACCAAGTAATCTAACAAACATTGAAAAGCAAAAGATATTGAAGTGCAATGATATAGGAATTTATATTGCATAAGAAATTAAATTTAATCTAATTAAGATGCTACAATGATGAAAAATAATATTGATCTATATTTCTAATTGTAGAATGCATATAGGTCTAATCCACTAGAATAAAGATATTTTACAACTATTAATCACCACACTATGGGAATTCACAACTAACTCTAACTTTATGAAAACAAACTACAAGAGTTTTACTAAGGATTGACTAAAGTTAAGTTTGATACAATGTTGGGCTTGTATTTATAGGCATATCTATGTTGTACTATATCATATCTATGAAATTATAATTTGAGCTATGACATCAAATATTGAGCTACAACATCACATATCAAAGTACAAGTTTCAAAACTTGATTTATCATCATACTTAACTATACCTTATGATAACTACAAGTGTGAAATGAATTGAGTCTCAATAAATGCTTTCCCTAATCCTTTTATAAAACCTAATTGAGTCTATTGTATAAAATTGTGGATTTTTGTGATTAAGTATATAAATCATCTCACTAATTACAAATGGTATTGATGCATTTTGTTTAATCCAGTTAATTTAATATATGTCTTTTGATCTATATGTATCTAATAAAATTTTAGTTTAATTTTTATTTTGATTTAAGTAGACATCCTTTCTAATTAAAATAAAATAAAAATTAAAATAATAATTAAATAAATTAAGAGAACCAAATTAATTTCTAACATTTTGAGGGCAATGTGAAAATGAAGGAAGATGACATTAATATATATGAAGGAAAAAGGTAAAAAGTTTTTAAATTTTCATAATTTTAATTTTGTCTATTATTAACATGAAACATACTATTTAATTACAAATTAATGTTCAATTTCAAAGCTGAAAAGTTATTTATAAACTCACCTTTTTAAAGCTTAGTAATAATTTCATTATTTTGTTGCAAAATTCTAGATAAAAACTCTCATGAACTTAAGCATTAACCATTAAGCATCTACATCTAATTTGTTGTATACATCCTAAACCTACACTAACATTGCTAGGATACGAAGCATCTACTACTAGGGATACCAAGCATCTATTACTGGGCATACCAAGTGGTACACTATTGGGATTGCCAAATTTTAACATATTTATGTTCAAAACTAATCATACTCATGCTACGTAATTAACGTGTGATGAAAAGTAATTAGGTACATGAAAAATAAAATGATAATGAAATTAAGGTGCAATAAAAGAAATTATTAATCTAGGCCAAGTGCTAAATGAAGATAAATTGATCTTGACCTTATTACCATCATGAAAATATGTCTAGGTACATAATGCTATTTTGAAATCATTCTTACATTAGTGTCGGCTAAGCTCTTTTGAAATTACACTTTTATTATTTATCAACTAGCATTGATGTATTTTATACAAATTAATTATTTTAATGTATGCTTTTTGGACTTTATTTATATAGTAAAATTAACTTTTAGTTTGAGATTCATTTTCATTAAGGTAACAACTCTTTGTAATTATAACAATTTGAAAAATCAAGTACAATAATTAAATAAAGTAGTGTAATTAAAGTTTATTAAACATTTTGAAAGCTATATAAAAAAAGAAATGTCATTGTAACTAATGAATCCTGCTTAGATAGGCTATATTGATAGACATGTGTTGATATAGCCTTGTCAAAGCATAGTTAGATGCATTGATGTAGATGCATTCACACTGATGCAAGAAGTGCCTATATAAATTCAGCCATCACCCACATTTATGATAACTTAGAATTCATAGCATAGTAAAGCCTCTGTAGTTGTTGATCTCCAAAGTTAGAATATTTTCCCTTTGAGTATCCATAGTGTGAATTTAAGGAATTATATGATGCTTTCATTGAATTCCACACACCTAAAAATATTAGTGTAAATAGAATTAAAGTGGAGATTTTTTACATTTATTGAAATACTTCAACTACATTACTCTTTAATATTAGCACTTTACTTTTCATGAAATTTACATTTATAGCCTTAGATACTTAATGAAATTAATCATAAAAATGTAAGTATGACCACTTTGAGCATGACATATTACACTTGGTAATCCTAGTAGTGGATATTTGGTACACAGTAATAGCCACTTGGTAACCTAGTAGCATTAATCACAATTCAATATCTGTATGGCAAGTAGGAATGGTTACTTTATATTAGGATAGTGAGTTACTAGATTAGCTAAGTAGTTAAATAATTAATTATTAAATCTTCATTTCCTCATCTAGCCATTAGGATAAGAAAATATATAAAAATTACCTATAAAAATAAACATCATGTATCTTAACTTATATTTAATCATATGTACTGATAATACAAGTGTAAGTTATTAAGACAATGATCATACAACTCCATGATTCATAGTTTAAGAATCTAGACAACTTAGGAGCTAGGTCTACTCATTAATGGCATTGTTGCTAGGGACTATAGTTTAGCTAAGTGTGATAATTAAGAGTAAACTAGGAACTCATATAAAGACATTGTGAAGATAAAACAACAATGGCCTAGTACTATTTAATAAGGAAAATAATTAAGATAAAATATCAAAGGAATATTAATTACATATAACTAATATGACTTCTTCTATGGATGAATCTCCAACAAACACAAGAGAGTCTCATCAATGATAGGGGACACCAAATAAGCCCCAACATAGAGATATCTATGCTAATCCAGATCCTTATAATCTAAGTTTCACTTTCATCCTCCATCAATATGAAGAGATGCACTAGAGGGACATGGAAGATAACATTGTGCTGCCTTTTGATCAATCTATTCTTATCATGTTTATGGCCAATCTTATCAGACTAGACATCGTAGCACTCAACATAAAATCTAAAGTTCAAGATCACACTTACAAGGACTATCAGCCTAGATATATCTAGCATAAGAAAGATTGACACATGGAAGCACATTATAAGGCCTCTAAGGATAAGAGGATTCTGAAATCATTATTCTTATATTAGCATAAAGAATATGATGATTTATTTTCTCACTAATCCCTATATATAGATTCTCCTCCTTTCTTTGAGAAGGATACCCTTCACTAATGGTTATAGTCAACTTTGGAAAAACTTGGTGATGGGAAGGTATTGGCTCAAGATCATGGAGCCTTAAAGGACATAAATCATAGTCATTAATTAAGGGGCAAGGAGAATCATAAGGAAAAGAAAAAGGGGAAATTAAAGGATTAGGGTAGGGATTGAAGAAGAAGCACTAACAAGTACTATTCCCCATTCTCCTGTTTTCTCCCTCATCATTCTCTTCATTATCAAACTTTGATAAGAGAATGTATGGTTAATAAAAAAGGAGGAATATCTTGGACCAATATGAAGATGAACAACAAGATAGAGATGAACAGAGATCTCACCAAGATGATCAAGACTAGAGGTAGAGACAATCATAAGGAAAAAGAAGAGCATCATCAGGTGTGAAGGCCCAACAAAACTCATCATAGGCATCATGGCCATGAAAGGGACCATTGTGAATAACATGACTATAATGAGCCTCTACTAGCTACCAAAAACATGATTAATATTTCAAAGGCAATGAGAATTTCTACAAGGCATCAAAAAGATAGCAAGATTAAAAGGTTGGACTTGAACAATATCACTAAGTTTGAAAGGGGATATAATATAGATCCTCAAAATCATCTCCAAGACTTTCATGATGCCTATGCCTTGCTAAATATATAAAAAAAAATGGTAGAATCTTAAATTATTTCCAAGGATACTGAAAAAATTAGTAGAAAGTTGGTACCAATTCTTGGAAGCAAAATCTATTCATTGATGGAGTGTCATGTTGGAGCTATTTAACAACAAATACTAAACATACCTTGGAATGTCTAACTTGTGGAGGTAGATCCAAGGATAAAAATAGGGAAATCATGATTCCTTGGATATAGCCTTGGGGAGGTACTACTTTCTATTACATTGATGCCTAGGTCATGGATACTCTCAAAGGAAACAACTTTACCATATCATAGATAGACTCCTAAATAAGACAAGGAAAACCCTTGGGTTTTATGCCCAAGGAAGACTCTCTAAAATGTGGATCCATTAGATTCAAAGGTTGATTGAATAGCTGACCAAAGAAGAAGGATAGCTAAAAAAATCTGAAAGTGCATAAGAGTATAATAGGGACTACTTCATTTCTAAAAGGAATTTGTGTTTTTGTGATTCAAAGGAGGAAGCACCTCTTGATGAGGTGATCTAGATGAAGACTTTGTTGATGCAAAAATCTATCATTGAAATATTGGCTAAAGTTAATGTAATATGGGATTACTTGGATGAGAAGTTCCAAATAGCTCTAAAAATTAAAAGAGAAAGAGTAGACCAAGGGGATAGTGGTCAAAACAAAAGGAGAAAAAGGAATGCAATCAAGGGATACCATCAACAAAAGGATAAATTTGTAGCATTTGAAGAGGTTTGGATTCTAAAATAAATGATGATGGATGAAAAATCTTCCAATATGAACATCCTAAGGGATGTTATTTAATTCTATCTCATTTGTAAGAGTTTGGGATGTACGCATTAAATCCTAATTTTGAAAAATGATAAACACCTAGGTGGTTGCCTTACTCACAAGGTAACTATAGGTAGTAATTTCACTAACTAATATATTATCTAAGTGGAGCACCTTCTCAACCTTAAGAGTAATACCAATAGTGGCAACACCCATAGTTGTGGGGGATGCCACCACCATGGCAATAGTATCCTTATAGGTAGATAGATCCTTCTAAATATTATGTCCAATAGTATCTATCCCCTCATGACTCATCCAACCATACCTCCTTATCTTACCACTACTAGCCTCTAGAATATTATAAAGCATCTTCTTTAAGAGGAAAGTCTCCTTTCCCTCCTCTATTTCCCTTAGTAGCCCCTACATCATCAAATATCATATCCTTGCCACCTACTACACCTCTGTAAGTTCAAATTCCACCATACCCTCAATAAAAAAACTCTAAAAGGGCAATAAACGTATAGTTGAATATTCATCTAAGTGGTTCTAAACAAAAAATTTATAAGAGACCATTCTTCAAAATGAACTATCTCATAAAATCCTCATAAATACTCGTGGCTGATAATCCTACCTCATCTACTTTTAAAAGTACCTTTGAACTACCTCATAAACACTTGTGGCTAATAATGCCAACTTGCCCAGGATTAGAACAAGAAGCTACTAAAAATTGTGGATAAGTGACCAATAGCCTCTTCTTGGTTATAACATGAACTAATAGGGATAGATCAATGCATATTCTAGCACCGCATCTATACAAACTCTTCCATCAAGAAAAAGAGGTAACTATAAATAAGGTTAAAACCAAAACTTAAGTAAGTTGTCAAGGAAAAAATAGAAAAACTCCTTAAGGCCAAGTTCAAATATCCAATTACAAATAGGTAATGGATTAGCCCATTCATTATTGTACCTAAGGAAAGAACAGTCTACATAGATTTTAAGATATTGAACATGTTAACTTTCAAAGATCATTTTCTATTGTCATTTCTAGATCAAGTGTTAGCCACCATTGCAAGGCATTGCTACTACAACTTTCTAGATGATTATAGTGCCTATAACCAAATCTATATCATGCTAGATTATTAAGGCAAAATTACATTCACAAGTCTCTTGGAAACTTTTTCCTACAGAAAGATGTCGTTTGGCCTATTCAATGCTCCTACTAATTTTTAATTCTTTCTACATAGCATCTTTTAATTGTAGATTGGTAGTAGGGTAGAAGTATTTATGGATAATTTCTCTACCTAAGAGACCATTTTTGAGTAAGCCTTAGATCATCTTGAACAATTTCTTTAATGATGTATGAAGACTAATCTAATACTCAACTAGTAAAAAATCCAATTGATGATACAAGAAGTCATAGATTTGGTGCATTAGATTTTAAAGGAAAGGATCAAGGTAGACCCTGAAAAAGTACATGTCATCCAAATAGCCTAAAATAATAAAAGTTATAAGATCATTCCTTGGTCACACTAGTTATTATCAGTGTTTTATTGAGAACTTCTCAAAAATTTCTAAGCTATTTGTTAAGCTCATGATGAAGGGTGCATCTTTCAACTGGACCACGGAATGTGAGTTAGCATTCTACTAGTTAAAAAAAGCTCATAGATACTCTACTTCTATTTTCTTTAGATTAGTCCAAACCCTTCCACATCATGATGGATGTATCCAATTATGCCTTGGGAGTCATGCTTATACAATTGGATAATTAAAAATATCCTTATTATATCCATTGTGCAAGTAGAAGCATTATGTGCTTGGACATTAGATTTGTATGCACACAAATCACAATGTCATCAAGTTTCTCATGAATAAACTAGTGGTGAGTCGTTGTGTCATAAAGTGGCTAGTGATTCTATAGGAGTTTAATCTTACAATTATGGATAGAAAGGAAACTAAGAACATGGTCACTGATCACTTGTATCTATTATGATGGAATAACAAAGAGGATGAGGGGCCTTTATTTGATCAATTTCCAAATTAACTTCTCTTTGAAAAATCTATTGAAGTTAAAAATCTAAGAGGTCTTAATTAGTACAATGAATTTCTCTCCTATCTACTCTCTTAGGAGGCTCCTTAAGAATCGGATAATAGAAAGAAATAATAGTTTCTTAAATTCAAGCATTACATCATGATTAGAGGAAACATTTACAAGGTTTATACCAATGACTTGGTACAAATGTGCATGCCCAATGCTGGTCAACTATAGATCCTTAAGACACTCATGAAGGTCCTTCCAAGGCCCATTATGTAAGGATGAAGATGATCATGAAAATCCTCATGGTAGGATATTACTGGCCAAAAATCTTTAGGAATACCCTTCAATTTTTCCTTTTATGAATCATTACCAAAGGGGTGGAGGAATGACCATACAAATGAAAGGGTCCCAATAGTGAATCCAACCACTTGGGTCTTTCAACCTTTGGAGGATTTACTTCATGAGATCCATCAACCCCATGTCTAATGGAAAGGCATATATCATACTAGCAGCTAGCTATTGCACCAAGTGGACCAAAGCTACAATTGTCACTGATTGTTCATCCTCTACTATAGCACAGTAAGTGGTAAGCATGCCAAGGGCACTTATTTCCGATAATGAAACTTAATTCACAAGCACTAATTTTTGAAAACTAATGGAATGCTTAAGGGTGGAACATCAATTAACAACTCCTTATCATGCCTACGCTAATGGTCAAGTTTAAGTTACTAATAGAAAAATAACTAGAATACTAACATGCACAATTAGTAAATATATGAAATACTGGAGTACAAAACTCAACAATGCTTTATGGGCTTATCAATCAACCTAAAACTTCCTATTGATTATCCTCCCTATGAGTTGGTACACAGAAAAAAAAACCAGTACTTTCAAGCCAGGCTGAGCTCCATACACTCTCAATAGCTTGTGAGCTTGATCTTGATCTAAGTATACAATAAAAGTAATGCCTAATGATACTAAATTTACTAGATGAAAAACGATAAGTAGCCCTATTGATGAATAAAATTCAAATGACACATGCCAAACAACATCATGGAGCTCACATAAGTAGAGTTAATTTTCAACTAGGTGATAAGATTCTTTACTGGAACCCCATGTATGTACCACAATGTACAAAGTTTCAAATGCTATGGAAAGTATCTTACATCATTCATATAACTTTTCCTTTTGATGCCATGATATTTACCACCCTCAATCCTAGAAAAATGGTTATTAGTCAACATCTAAAAAGAAAAACCTTTATTGGAACCTAGAATAAACGGTAGCACTAAACCTCAAAAAATGGATAAGCACACTCTATTTTTTGAAACTCCTTCTCCCAACTTAATCATGGGGGATATCACCACCCATTTTAACATTTTATGCAAGCTAACTAATTTTACATCATTTTTCATATTTTTTCATTTTCTTGAATATTTTACTATCATATATTTTGCTTTGTTTGTTTTGTTTTGTGTGTTAAATTAATGCAATATTTAATGTTATAATTGATAGTTAAATGACCAAGATTTTATATCTGGACTATGTCCTTAATTAAGAGATTGTTAATTTTCTAATGATATTAGGCAGTGATTCCATAACATCCATCCATTCCATCAAACTCTATGAGGCCCTACATCATGGGAACATGATGTGTTTTTATAATTACAACTTAAATTAATAATGATTTTGTTACTTAACAAACTTGGAATGGACGAAGTGGGAATGAACAAGGATGTGAATTCAAGGGGATTTTTCATCCTTTTTTTCCAACTTCTATCTTAAGTTTTATGATTCTTCTCCATTGGTTTCTTGCCACTCCTACTGTTGACCATAATAGGAAGCATGTCCTTGCATAGTGTGATTTCCATGACAAAAAATAACAACAAAACAACATGGTAATTCAAAGCACATCCCTTAGAAAATATAACAAACTACAAGAATTGGTTATGGGGCTGAAAAGACATGTTACCTATGCTTAAAGACACCCCTCTAACTAAGGCCCTTCCTATGTTTCTACTTCTATTTTTTCTCTTTTGTTGAAGTGGTGGTTGTTCTTTGGGGATTGTCATGAAATCTTGATTGTCAAACAATCAAGATATGGTAATGTATAGACATTGAACATGGCTGTACTTGTTCTTAATTAAGGATGGGATGGTATCAGAACATTTTATTCACAAACTTCAGAAGGTTGTCATGTGACCAGGATGTGAGTCTCTTATCATTCTCTCTCTACCATTATTCTTATCTCATCACCAACCATCTCACTACCTCCTATCATTGTCAATTGGCATATTTGTTATGGTAGTAACATAAACCTCTAATGATCTCTCATGTGGATTCAACTTTTAACTTATAATGACCATTAGTTATTCTTGGTGCCTACAGACACCTTGGGATGAGAGTATGCAAGGGAATTATCAACATGAGCCTAGTTTGGAGAGAATCCACTTGCATATCATTTGGTCTCTCTAAGTTAAACTTTCTATCCATTAGTCATTTTCATGATCAATCTCATCAATTTGTTATCTAAACATCTAGTTTTGCTTTATGATGTCATTGTTAACTCATACAGCTCCAATCTATTCTCCTTTTCAATGAAATTATAATCCTCTTCTATATTTTCTTGGCTTTCATTGGGCTCTTATTTTGTCCCAAAATTCATCCTAAATTCCTCATTTTCGTTATGTAAATGTTGGCTATGAATAGTTGTGTCAATGCATCCTTGTCAACGTACTAGGATGGCAAAGTGCATCCCTATCGATGCATCATAGAGACACTATATATACATGCAAAGCTTAGCCATTTTTTTTATCATTTATCATAAACACAAGAGGATATTTTCAAATTTTTAGAGGTGAATAAACTTGCAAGAGCCATAACTTTCACACTACTAACCCAATTCATCATGTTTTTCGATCCTCAAGCTACCAAAGGTAAGCTTTACATCACGGGGAACATAAACCTTTGGTTTCTTTCAGAAATCTTTTTGAAATTTTTTTAACTCCCCAAGGTCTATCCATTAAAATAATACTAAATTCTTATTTGAAGTGGATTAAACCTAATAAACAAACTCTAGTAGCTAATCAATAAAATAATATTAAAATCATATAACTTGTCAAGATCATAAACAATACTAAGTGTAACTCAATTTCATAAGAAAGGTATCAAAATAACTAAGGTTATAAAGTAAAATGCAAATCATATGTTATATTTGTGATCAAAAATGGCACCAAAAAGAGGACTATATGTGGGAGGGCCTTCCCAACCCAACGAGAAGTGACCAAAGGAGGAAGGGGCTAGTAGAAATAATGGACTGTTGAACTAAGAAGTGGAGGGAATGAATAAGTTCCCCAAATGGAACCTTTATGAAAAAAACCACACACGAAAATTTACATGGTTTCCCACCTTGGGTACTCCATACTTAGAGGCTGGATTGCAATCACACTTCCATGCTTTGTTGGTATCAAAATGTGATTAAAGGATCCACACCCTATCTAGTCTTCAAGCCCTAATCTGGAGTGTTGTATTGTAGCACCAATCACTCAACCTTGCAAGGTTTCATTAGGCCCAAAAATGTGGTTTCAAGGCTTCTACAACCTTTACAATCTTGAGCCCTGCACCAGAGTTGAAACACCACTAATGTTAGCCTAACACTTTGAAACGAGAACAACCCAGAGCCCTTTTTAGCTTTTGGGAAGCAACATTTTACTAAGGCATGGAACTCATGCCCAACTGGCTCAGGCTAGCTTACTCATGCTTAGCTTGTCAAAATCATTTGCCCTTAGTGTGAGTAACTCCAATGACTTCAAGATCAAGTCAGATATGGTTCAAATCTAAGAGTGCAATCCATCCTCAAAGGTCACTATTCCCTACTTCAGTTTCAGCATTCAGGAATTCAAATTTTAGGCTAAATGATGCAAATTTTCTCAGTCATGCTGAGGTCACGGTAGCAGCTTGAGTACAGTGTGACCAACTCTGGGAGCCCCAAAACTAAGTCAAAATGATCTGATTTCCAAGGTGTAATTCATCCTGAGGGTTCATTGTTGACAACTTCAATTTCCAATCTCCAGAATTCTAGATTTCAGGTGCAAAATTGCAAGTTTTTGTAGCTCACACTGCACTCACGCTGGCAGCATGAGTCCAGCGTGAGCTACCAAAAATGGTCCAAAACAAGGCATATCAAGCTCAATTTTTGACTTGCAGATCACTCTCAAGGTCAGCCATAGTCAGACAACAACTGTACTCAAGAAATAGGCTTTAGAGTTCAAAATTTGGTGCAAAATATGTCATTTTAGCTCGCTCTCACTAAGGTCACGCTGGGAGTGTGTGTGCAGCATGAGTGTAGCATGAGCATGCTGAAGACATGCCAAGACAAAATCAACTCACACTGGAAGTCCTAGTCAAGAAAAGATGCCTCAAACAATCTCAAAGCCACTTAGATTGACATCCTATAGCAGTCAATTCATAGATCAATGGTAGTCAATGATAGCCACTTTTATGTAGTCCAGTATAGCAGCATGAAGAATGGGGCCTGCCATGAATGTCTCTAATGCTTTGCATGCTAAGGCAAGCCCACTATCATCATCGCACATCCCATTCTCATCAAAATGAGGCCTACATAGAAAAATAATATTAATGTATAGGAAATGATATAAAATTTAAAAAATAAAAATTTAAGTAAGGCAAAAGGGAGCATACCTGTGCACTCTATATACTATCCTAGGTGGGTTCTAGAATAGAGTGTGTACACCGAAGACTAAGAAAAGTGTGTTGTTGTTGTAATGAACACAAGTAGGTAGTTCCCACACACGAGTCAAACTACGAGTAGATCTAGGACCCTCAGCAGGGCCTCCCTCAACTTTAAGAATTCCCTCATCTATGTCAGTAACAAAAGAAAGAATGTCTTATGTAGACCCGGGTAACATTGTCTCAATAATATCACGAGCCAGCTGTTCACTTAGGTGAGACCATATAACCACACTAAAATTTTGCAGGATGAATGACAAAAAGGAACCAACACCAGGATGGAACCATATCATATGGGGCTTGATGAGCATGTCATAAGGAGGTACATTTGGTCCAAAGGGGCCAAACCAAGCAAGTACACCAACGAGCTCAATCACAAGGAGAGAAGATTTAGGTCCCCTTCATATAGCCAAAACATTAGGTAAGTAAAGAACCTAAGTGTTGACAATAGGGAAAAATCACATAAACCAAAAACACACATAAACAAGACTTAAATACACAGCTCCACCCCACAAGAAAAGGACACCAATATTAATTTAGTGTACTTAATGCTCACTGGGGTATATTGAAATCTAGTTTATTGCAGGCAATGTAAAATCAATAAACAAGTACAAAACACGAACACTCACTGAAACAAGGTTTAAATCATCGATCTCCAGAAAATAATAAAAGGTATAAACATAAAACCAAAAAATAATAAATATCTTAGCAAATAGTTTACATTTTCATGTCTTAGTAAAGTGGGGGCCTGGACATTCACGTTGGATATAACCCCAACCACATGCCCTGTAGTGACTCACACTAGGACCTATTTCCAGCAACTCACGCTACAAGAAATCAGGACCTGTTCCAATAACCCATGATTCCTATCTCCCGTAGAACTCATGTTGGGGTTTTCTACATCCCAGAAAAGGGAATCCTACAGCTCATGCTACCTTGGAACCCTTTTCTTATGCTCACGCTGCCCTGGAACCCTTTTCTTGTGCTCACAAACCCTATAGCTCATGCTTCCCTAGGAATCCTACAGCTCACACTACCCTAGGAACCCTTGTGCTCATGTTACCCAAGAATGGTCACATTGCATAGGAAAAATTAATGCTACCCAGGAAGCCCTGGCAATCATGTTGGAAATGTCCCCAGCAACACAGCTCATGCTACAAGAAAAAAAAATTGGCCTTCCCCTGGCAATCATGCTGCTAGGAAACTTTGAAAACCCATGAAGCCCAAGCGGGATGAAAACTCAGACTTCTTGTCCTGCAAGATGCCCTCATAAATCATGCTAGGCATCTTGGATGTTGCCCAAAGATATATTTCCCTTGCAACGTAGCTCACACTACCAAAAAAATAGGCCTTCCTACCTACACTCACATGAAGCCTCCCCCTGGTAGTCATGCTGCCCAAAAAAAATCTAGTAGTCATGTTGCATAAGGAGGCCCTAAAATGCATGCTACCAAGATATCCCTGACACTCATGATGTGTTCATTTGAGTACATAAAAAAGTGCAAAGAAATCCAACTCACCCTCCAACACCTTGGGCACTCATGTTGATGTCATGAAAATCAAGAACAACGAGCCACAAATAAGAGAAATTCTACCCTAGCTAACATTGTTTACAAATGATAGAAATAAGGAAAACAAGAGGAAAGAAATCTACTTGTGTATAGCTCCATCCCATGCTAGAATCCTAGCTTGGGGGAGATGCTGGAGTAGCTCGTCACTCTCCTTCACGAACATTAGATTTGTTTGCCTGTTCCCTTTGCATCGGCTTGCTTTTACCTTCATGGTTGCCCTATAACTCACACTATAGTTCATGCTAACACTGACATTGTAGCTCACACTATACTCTCTAGCTCACGCTGCAGTCCAAGCTTCCAAGAACTCACACTAGCACAAAACCCCCTTTCTTCACTTCAAAATCCCCTTTTAAACCCCAAATATTCATTCCCAATTTAATTTAGTGTATTTTATTTTCTCTTATTTTATTTATTTAAATTTACCATGTTTAAATTTTATTTTTATTTATGTTATCTTTACTTCATGTTGGCCTAGTAGTTCTCACTATTCTAGCCTCTGGAGATGAGGCCAAAAAAAGTTATTATTATGTAAAGGAAGGGATGAAAATTTAAAATCAACACAATATATATATATATATATACATACATATATAAACATTTAAAAATCCATAAAATTTTAAAGCCTCATAAACTAATTGTTTGCACAAAAATTTAAAAATCAAAAATGTTGCACAAACTCATTCAAAATGACAAATTAAGATGAATATTACTGGTTCGGTATGGCCTAGAACCACCATGACAACCGCTACGTTCTGCAATTTCATTAGTACATAAATTTAACAACTCCTTCATCAAGCAAGTGTTACTTCACTCTCAATTTAAATTGGCAGAAGTAAACACATGGCCGCCAAGAATATCCTTTCAACATTGTCTCTCAGTGGAACATATGAGGAGGTAAAGAGAGTAATCAATCTAGAGTCCTTGGATATGGACCCATGTGCGTATACTAATTTAATAGCTTCCACTCAGGAAACATCAGACTGGCCTGAAAATATGCCTAAGACGTTAGATCTAGAAGCTGATAATATCATTAAAGATCCTCCAGTTGAAGTCCCCATTACTACATTCAATGATGAAGCTAGAACATTGAAATTAAGTGCTCTACTGGACTCACAACTTGTCGATGACATCACTCAAGTACTGAAAGACAATAAAAAAATATTCGCATGGTCATATACTGATATGCCAGGATTAGACCCTTGAATCTTCCAACACAACATCATTGTCGATGAAAAAATTAAACAAATGAAGAAAAAAGCACGAAAGGTTAGACCTGAGGTGGCGTTAGTAGTCCACACTGAAATCACAAAGCTCTACCAAGCTAGTTTCATTCGAGTCGTTGACTATTCTGACTAGGTATCAAACATTGTAGTAGTCCCTAAGAAGAATGGTAGTATACGCATATGCATTGACTTCCGTGATCTCAACACAGCCACTATAAAGGATGATTTCCCACTACCTAGCATTGATCAACTTATTAACACAACTGTTGGGCATGCACTATTATCCTTTATGGATGGATTTTCAGGATATAACCAAATAATAATCAATCCAGAACATCAACTTAGTACAAATTTTATGACACCTTGGGGCACATTCTGATATACAATGGTGCCATTTAGCCTTAAAAATGTAGGAGCTACATATCAATGAGCAATGACATATATATTTAGTGATTACATGCTCAATTTGCTTAATGATTATATTGACGATATCGTGATTAAATCTAAAACAAATGAACAACATGCAAAATATCTAAACCTAGTGCTTAAATGTTGTCTCAAATATGACCTTAGACTCAATCCAAAGAAATGCATCTTTGGTGTCAAAATGGGAAAAATGCTTGGTTTCATAGTCTCTAAAACAGGGATACAGGTAGACCTTGATAAGGTTAAGGCAATAACTAATATGCAACCACCAAAAAACCTTACCAAACTACATGGTCTCTAAGGTAGACTGCAATTCATTAGATGCTTTATCGAGAGGATAACAGGTAAGTTGAGACCCATGCAACACCTATTACGAAAGAATGTGCATTTCCAATGGACTCAACAATGCCAGGAAGCATTCAAGAACATAAAATAAGAGCTAACTCAATTGCCAACTGTTTATCCCCAGCAAGGTGATAAATCCTTTTACATCTACCTTGCAACTTCGAATTCTTCCATTGCATCGATGCTTTGTCAAAAACATAAAGATGGAGTCGAGATCCCTGTATATTACCTAAGCCATGCTTTAATTGCCTATGAAAAACGATACAATGATGTAGAGAAATCATGCCTTGCGCTCGTCTTCTCCTTGAAGAGATGGTGGCATTATCTCTTCTGTAATCAGGTTTACATCATTTTCAAGAATATTGTATTCTAAACCATCACTAATAACATCTATGAGTGGAGTAGAATAGCTAGGTGGAAAGTAATGATCGCTGAGTTTGACTTACACTATGTTGCTTAATCCTCCACAAAAGGTCAAGCAATAGTCACACAATTAACCATTTCACCAAAGCATGATCAAGCAATGATTAAGCCTAAATTCCCTAATGAAAATGTTAATAGTGTAGACATTGTACCTAACAACTACAAGGAAATTCTCTATTTCAATGGAGCTTCAACTTCCTGAGGAGGAAGTGTTGCAGCCATTTTAAGATACCCCTCTGGAGAAATCCAACCCTTTGCCTACTGACTGACCTTTCCTTGTACCAATAATGTAGTGGAATACGAAGGTCTTCATAGAGTTCTTTAGGTAGCATTAACTTTAGTAATCACACATCTCATTGTTCAAGGTGATTCATAGTTAGTCATTCACCAAGCCATAGAAGTTTACACATGCAAAGCTCTCCATTTGCAATCATATTGTAATTTGACCAAACATCTGCTGAGGCAACTAGTAGAAGTGGATATACCGCATGTCCCTAGGAGTGAAAACACCATTGCCGATGCACTTGCTACACTAGCCTTAAACATGACAACCGAAATGTTCCATGTGTTGCCTAGCTCTATAACAAATTGTGCCAAGCCTATAACTGATGCTCTCAATGAAATGCCTATAGCATCCATTAGCACAGCACATGCAATAAAATGGTATGATGACATCAAAGAGTACCTTCTAAGAGGCAAACCTCCACAACACTTGACAAACGCTCAAAAGGAAACCGTGCGAAAATGCTCTCGGCAATATGCATTAATAGGAGACATCTTGTGTTGCAAATCCTATGAAGGCATTCTGCTGATGTGTGTTAGTAGCATCAATAGTCAAACAATTGTAGAGCAAGTCCATGAAGGACTTTGTGGAGGGCACATAGCATCCAAAGCAATGGCAACAAAGATTATGCGCTTGGGCTACTATTGGCCACACATGGAGTACGATTGCTTCTCCAAGGTTAGGACATGTGACATTTTCCAAAGGCATGGTAACCTAATACATGTGCCATCTAATGAATTTCACATAACATAAATCACATGGCCATTCCAAAAATTGGGATTAGACTTAGCTGAACCGATAACAACATCCTCCTCCGCAGAACATAGCTTCATTCTCACTGCAACTAAATACTTCATAAAATGGGTAGAAGTTATTCCCCTTAGGAAGACCACTTCTAAACACGTTTGCAATTTCATAATAGAAAACACCGTGACCTATTTTGGTATTCTAATGACCATCATTACTGACAATGTGCCAAAGTTTATTAGTGCAAATACTAAAAGCTTCTATGAAAGCCTGGGTATTAAACATGCATTCTCCTCACCCTACTACCCATAGAGAAATGGTCAAGAAGAGGCTACAAACAAAACTATCATCATGGTGCTCAAAAATATGTTAAGTCAAAGCAAGAAATGAGGGCATGAATAATTAGTCTACGCATTGTGGGCATGCAGAATGACACATCGAATGTCTACAGGTAAAACTCCATATAGTCTTGTATATGGATCTGAAGTTGTTTTACGTTTGGAGTTATAGGTTCCATCATTGTAGATAGCTCTCTCAGGCCTCCTTGATGAAAGCCAAAGTAATGAGATGCACATTTCTGACCTTGACTTGGTGGAGGAGGAACTTGTGTGAACGCTTGATCAGATTGAATGGTACCAAAAACAATAGCAGCAACGACACAAACACGATCTACATAAAAACCAAATTAAAGAAGGAGACTTAGTTCTTAAGGCCATCTGTGACCATTCAAATAAATTCTCAGCCAACTGGGAAGGGCTTTACTTAGTCACCAAGGCATACAATAGTGGAGCATTCAAACTTGCTGACATGGATGGGAATGAGTTCACTATTCCCACAAATCATCTGTACCTGAAATGGTACTATGTTCGATCAAACTAAGGTACGTAACAGTCCTAGAATCATGACCTAAAACTGATACCACAAAATGGTCCTAGCATCATGACCTAAAAATGGTACCACAGAACAATCCTGGCATCATGACCTAAAATAGATACCACAGAACGGTCCTGGCAACATGACCTAAAACTAATACCACATAACGGTCCTTGCATCACGATCTAAAATTGATACCATAGAATGGTCATGGGCTTATGACTTGAAACTGGCATCACAAAATGTCCTAGATTCATGAAAATAAACTAACATCATAGAGCTCTATCCAGTATGACACTCAACTACCACATCCATTCTCCATGACATGAAACTAGCATTTAGAGTCCACTAAGACTATAAACTGGTTTGCTTCTTTAGAGTCTGCTAGGATTATAAACTAGCAAAGCACCGTCAGCTGTGATGCTAAAATGGGACCATCCAAAGGGTTATGACATGAAACTAACCTGCAAAAATCCACTAAGACTATAAACTGGTGACATCATCAATGACTAGGCAGTACTTGAAAAGACATGTTGTTGCAATTGGCTGTATCTGTTCCACAAAGACTCGTTGCCCATTTGTCTCATAGACCTTGATGAAGCTGATGTTGTTCATGATTCTGTTTGCTTTGAAATTACATGCAGTGGCTCCATATCCTTGTTTGTTTTCAAGTTTGAAGTGCTTAGTTAATCGATTCATTTGTGGTTTTCTTATCTTCTTGGACTTGTGTTTGCACGATGACATGCTTGAGGCATTCGTGCATAGATGCACTTCGTCATGATGACAAGGTATCACATTCTTCCTAATGCCTACATCTGGGTTAATCAATCCATTCATAAGTAAATTCCCCACTTCTCTACCCTACCATTTTTCCCTTATCTTATTCAATTCCACCCCTTTGATACATTCTACTCATTCCAAAGCTCTTAATACATTGTTGCATACTATAACTCTCTAAGCAGTTGCAACACAAAACATAGTACATGGTACACGATACAAATGCAAGTGCATGAGCATGAGCACAACACTAAAATCAAGCTCTTTCGAAAAGAGAAAAAGGAAAATAATAAAAAAAGAAAAAAATAAACAAAGAAAAAGGAAAAAAGGAGAGAAAAAATTTCAAAAAGCAAAATGCACGGAAAAGGGCTTCATGACCCAATTTCCATCATAGACCAAAGACTATTGGCTATTCTCATACAAGCACCAAGAGAGAAGGTAATTTTCTTGGAAAATAGTTACACTCATGTCTCAAAATGATCATGTCACACATCATCGTGTGGCTTTGGCTATTTACAATGGACCCCTGTAAACACTCTACAAGAGTCCCATTTCTCCAAAGAACGCATCTCCTATGTCTTGGCTCTGAGTCTGTTGAACACCGGCTACTGACAAGGACCAAAGATACCAATCATTTATGTGAGAGAATTTCCTCTCCCACAATCCTAGTAGCAAATATAACCCTTGATCAATTTCTAATTTCCCCCGGTTACAACCAATCCCCTTTCACCTTGAACTACACTTCCCTAATCCCAAGTACTTTTGAACATAGAGTGATGACATCCAGCCAAGGACCGATGGCTAATGCTTGCTACTTGTTTGTTCATGGTGTTTTTCACTTCTTTGTCTATGCCTCTTGGGTGGATTCCTCTAGATGTCAACAAAGAGGGGCTAATGAAACACCACTAATTTCTTCCTAACACTTTGAAACGAGAACAATCGAGAGCCCTTTTTAGCTTTTGGGAAGAAAAATTTAACTAAGGCATGGAACTCACGCCCAGCTGGCTTAATCCAACTTACTCATGCTTAGCTTTTCAAGATCATTTTCCCTCAGCGTGAGTAACTCCAATGACTCCAAGATCAAGTCAGATCTGGTCCAAATCTGAGAGTGCAAGCCATCCTCAAAGGGCACTATTCCCTACTTCCATTTCAGCATTCAGGAATTCAAATTTTAGGTCAAATGGTGCAAATTTTCTTAGTCATGCTATGGTCACACTAAGGTCACGCTGGTAGTGTGAATACAACGTGAACAACTCAGGAAGCCCCAAAACTAAGTCAAAATAATCTAATTTCCAAGGTGCAAGTCATCCTCAAGGTTCATTATTGACAACTTCAAGTTCCAATCTCCAGAATTCTAGATTTTAGGTCCAAAATTAAAAGTTTTTGTAGATCACACTGTGGTCACACTGCACTCATGCTGGCAGCATGAGTCTAGCATGAGCTACCAAAAATGGTCCAAAACAAGGTACATCAAGACCAATTTTTGACTTGCAGATCACTCTCAAGGTCAACCATAGGTAGACAATAGTTGTACTTAAGAAACAGGATTCAGAGTTCAAAATTTGGTGCAAAATATGTCATTTTAGCTCACTCACACTGAGGTCATGCTGGTAGCATGAGTGTAGTGTGAGGGGATCATGAGCACATTGAAGACATGCCAAGATAAAATAAACTCACACTAGAAGTTCTGGTCAAGCAAAGATTCCTCAAACAGCCAGAATTCCACTCATATCGACATCCTGTAGTAGTCAATTTAGAGATCAAGAAGACTCAAGCAAGCCAAAGTAAATTTCTCTTGTTGTACATTAACATTTAATTGTAGATTTTCATTTGTGAGCTTGTCAAGCTCTTACAATTATATGTGCTTCCATGAGAGTAAGATAGCTTGAGTAAGCCAATGCATGCTATAAGATATAATGCACCTGGTCAAAAATGTAGCTTGCCCACACACGTCCAACTCACACATAGCTATCCATCAAACACCTATCACTTGATCCATTTTTCCTCTCAATTATCAACCATTGATTCCATCCATGAATTTCACACCCGAGCGTAGCCAAACCCTATAAATATCCTATCAATTCACATAAATGGGGTTGGAAATTTGGAAACTCAAACTAGCAATCCTTGGGTGCTTGGGCACACTTGAATCCTAGCATCCAAGCACTTCTGAAACACAGCACCCCAAGGCTTGGTGCTTGATCTTCCATCCACACATGTAGCTATGCTTTGACCGGTACACGTCCTTTCTAAGCAATAAAATACAGTTCATTTTTCCAGCCATTATATTTTTTACTTTGTATTACATTTAGCTTATGTTTTGTTTCTGATATTGTTTTTTGTATACGCTTTGTTTGCATTTTGTACATTATTGTTTACATTTTGTACATCATTAGTTACGATAACCCCAGCACAAGCCATAGTTTATGCTTGGGGAAGTCCTTGGTTGATCTGCATGCAGACCATCCAAGGTACTTTGCCTTCATTTCCTTTTCCAACTTGCCCTTAGGCAAAGGTAGAGTCAGTTGTGTCCGCTCGACGATCTTTTGGTGTTTGTTTTCCCTTCCAACCTTACACTAATGATTTAGGTCAATACAATAGTGTTGTATTACAGTACCAACAACTCAATCCCATAGGATAGCTTGAGCACATCAACCTTGTAGGGTAACAAGAACAATAATTACAATAGAAAATTGAAACTTAGAGTTTTCTAATCCTTATATAGTTAGGTATAGCACAATTTACAATGCCAAAATGATAAAACAATGAGGAGAAATATATAATTCAATGATTACAAATTATTGTACAATTAATACAACAAGGCTTGCACATTTCCCAATATACCTCAAGTCTTCTTATAGCTATCATGTTTCTAAATCCATCTCAGAACTCATGCAATGGCTAGTTATTGATCAATAATGATCATGGGAGATGTCTTTCTCATGCTTGAGATGTCTCTTTGATTTTTCCTTCAATACTAGAAAGATGTCTTTATTTCTTGAAAGACATCTTTCTGTAGTCTCCATTTTGGAAATTTATTTTTCAACCTAACCTGCATTTTGTAAAGACCTCTTTGCCTCATGAAATACATCTCTATTTGAAAACTATTCCTTATTGTTTCTAAAGATGTCTTTGTCTAAGTTCACTCCAATTCTGCCAAGATGTTTATTGCTTCCTAGAGACATCTTTCTTCATCTTCCTTTGTCTTTTGAATGCATTGTTCCTTGCCCATAGTCTTGATCTTCCATATGCTTTGATGATGATAACTTTTCATGTATAACATCTCCAAAGAGCCACCACCATTCCAACGAAACAAGGAGGAGAGAACGGGAAGTGAGAAGGGCCTTAGTTAGAAGGAACATTTTTATTTTGAGTTCCATAACTAGTGCTTGTAGCCCAAGAAATTATTTTGTCTAAGGGGTGTGCTTTGAATTCTCACAATTTTTTTGTTTGTTTTGTGTTTTTATGCATGAGAACCACACCATGCAAATACTTCTTATTTTTATTATGTTAGCTTCCGATAATTGGGTAACATCGAAATGGTAAGAAAACTCAAGAAGAAAACATCCAAGCACAAAAGAGAATGGCCAACACAAACACATCAAGTTCCCTTGAGGTCACACCCTTTTCAAACCTTGAGTCCTTCCTCAGTTTGAGAAATACCTAGTCACTAGTTCATTAAAGTTCCTATTAGAAAGGGACTGTACATTTCCAAGCCAAGAGAGACCATAGAACTTGTGGATGGATGGATGAAGTGGACTCATTGCCTGCCATATCAAAAGAACATATCTTAGTATCAACATCATGACTTAAAGGTAAAAACAAAACATTAGAAATCAATGAAAAATAGTTCGTACCATCATTCTAAACACTTATTGGGTGACAAACTTACACGGTGGATCACACACACACACAAACAAAAAATGGAAAAGTATAATGATGTTGTAAAAAAAAAAAAGTTAAAGAAATATGTAAAAAAAAATGTGTAAAACAAAAATGTGTTAAAAAAAACATGAAAAGAACTGAGGGGCTCCAATGGTTAGCATAGGTGGCCATCTCCCCCATGACTGAATTGTAAGTGAGAGATCCAAAATAATGAGTTTATTTGAATTTTGTAGAAGTGCCTAACTTCTCCCAACTGATGTTCTTAGGTTGAGGGGTGGAAGTTGGTGACGCTAATATTTCAATGTGTCTATGCCTTCATTATTAGCATGAGTTTCCTCAGTTAGTTAGTTTCCTAGGAAGGTGGCCTACCTTCATCCAGTCGGTTACAGTATGTGTTAACATAATCGTATGTGTACAGGTCTATTGGACTGGAGGGTGCTTCGAAGTGTTAAATGGTGGAGGCATGTACATAGGCTCAACCGCTTGTTGTTGCGAGAGTTTGTCTAGGATTTTGGTTTTGAAGAAGGATATTTTCTTTTTACAGTTGTCAGAACCAGTAGCAGGTTGAATATTTACAGTTCTCATAGCGTTACGTTGCTGCAGTTGATTGGGGAGTTTCCCTTGCATTGTTGGAGCAGGAGGTGTTATGAGAAATATTGGTGGAAGAGGTGCGGATGGAGTTGGAGGATGATAATTATGTGGGGTTCTTGCTAGAGGAGAAGGAGTCCTCCTAAAGTACTCCCAAACTTGGTAGTGACGTTGGGGAGTTGCGTGACTCATAGAGTCACTTGGAGAAACCGGCTGCTGCACATAATAGCCATAAGGATCAGGTTTTCGGTAAGGGTATTGTTGTTTTGGGTGGCATCCCCCATGACTGTGGGTATTTCCACTACTGATGTTGTTCGATGATTTATGGTGGAGTTCCACTTGGATAGTACGTTAACGGTTAGTGGAATTTCCTTGGATCACCTTGGGGATAAGGTAACCTTTGGGGTATTTGCCATTGATTGAGTCTTGGGTTAAGTGCATACACCCCAGACTCTTGTAGATGTGAGATGATTGGACAACATCCCTTAGGATGGTCATAGTGGTAGATCTCACATCCACCATCATCGTCTATGTCTGATTCTACAACTTCATCGGAGTTAGTAATTTTCCCCTTACCTTTGTTATGTGTAGGACCTAAATCTCTCTGCTTTGTGTTACCTTTGTCACTACTTCATTCTTCCTTAGAATCTTTTACAATTTTCAAGATAGTTTCAAGTCTAGAGTCTAAGGAATCCCATAATTGATCCATCTTTGCTGATACTTTTATTCTTAGCTTTTGGATCGGCAAGGTTTTCCTATTCACCAAGTTTTCAAGTGGTGACTCATCCTCTTCATCGCAAAATTTCACTCCCTTCTTTCGAAAAGAGGGGTCACGGTTGTATTCTTCCACACACTCTCTTTTTCATAGTTCACCTTCTTCTTTTGCTACTTATTCCAATAAGCTATGTACTTCATGGAATCTGAATTATGATAGTATCCCTTGGGCATAAGTCCCAAGGGTTCTTCTAGTTTCATGTCTAAGCCCATCCACGATGTGATGAAGTTGATCCCGCTGTGCATAACCATGGCCTGGGCAACAATGTAACAATGCATAGTAGTAGCCCATGGAAGCATCCAAGGGTTCATGAGTACCTTACATCCATCCTTGGATCTGCTTACGCAAGTTAGACACTTTGGAGTATGGCTGATACTTATCATTGAAGAGTTTTAACATCGTACTCCACCTTCTAATGGTTTCCAGTTCTAAGGACCACTACCAACTCTCTGCTTCCTTGGTGAGTGTCCTAGGAAACAACTTAAGTTTCTGCCACTCATTCTCTATGTTCTGCAAGGTGCAGGCATCATGGAATGCCCATAAATGATGTTGCAGAGCAGCGTTGTATCCCCCTTCGAAGCGTGGGATATTGTTCATGTCTAACAGTTTGATCCGACTATCTTTTAAATGCCTTGGTGGTATCCTAACTACCTTCGTTATGTTAAGCATACTTTAGGTTGCAAGTAAGGTCTCGTCATGATCATCTCTTTCATGAAACCTGTGATGTCTACGTTGTTCCTTACTTTCCCTTCGTTCATGCCCTTGTCCTCTCTCTCGACTCTCTCATCAAGGTATCTCATTTTTCTTACCTTTATCCTCACCATTATGCTCGTGATGGCTGTGCCCAGAGGTGGAAGGAGAGGATGAGTGATGTGAAGAAGGGGAAGAAGAAGGGGAACCATTACCATGATGATGTTTCTTGCCTTCTCTTCGGCTACTTCAGCCCCAATCGTGGTGACGATCTAAGTGCCCATCCTTAGCATGAGTTTTTGTTCCCTCTGTGAACAGTTGGATTTCATGGGGATTAGAACCAGTGTTATGTATCGTTGATCATAGGTTTTGATACCCAACCTCCTCACCATCATTATGAGGGGAACATTATTTGTTAGAGAACCCGTTATAATGGGTTTCTCATCTTCTATTTGGCTAAGGACGTGCAGGCCTCTGCCCTTCAACAGTGTATGTTGGCTCTCCTACCTTGAGTCCCTCATACGTTGTAAAGCTATGGGATGGTAATCCCTTATGTTAAAATTTTCTGCAACTTATTCATGATATAATTCTATCATGTCAATCTGTGCCAAAGCATGGAGAAGCATGTTCAGGACTGATCGATTTGGAGGTAACACAATGTTACGTTGCAAGTCTCTCCAACGCATTTGTTCGTCTTTATGGAAGATAAAAGTAAAATTGGGAATATACTCATCAGGATGAGTATATTCCACCCTATATTGTTTAGGAACTGATGGATTTAGGTTATGTGTTTTTTAGTGCCGACTATTCTTTGTATGGTCCTTGGGTCATGAATTTCTCTTATGAGAAGAAGAAATTATTATCGGTGTGCTAATTACCATTATATAATATATATATTTTTAATTAACTCGAAGGTTCGTTTAGGCTCCCAATGATGTGAGTAATATCCTATGTTCTATTCAGTTCACAAACACTTAGTCCCCAGCAACGGCGCCAATGATGAGTGGTGAGATACCCCTACACTCAACCATACGAATACGAGTATAGCATGCATGATCCAGTTGAACTTTGCAGACTAAGTGCCTACACACTCCATGGAACACTTAGGGTTAATCATTCATTGTCTTCCCAGACTTACTTATAGTTGTCAAGGTGTATGGTTAAGTAAGTCCAAGGTATATGATTTTTATGTCTTTTTATGTTTTATGTCTCCTATGCTAACAAGGTGAAGGGTTGAGAAACTAATTAGTAATTCTAACTAATGAACTAAGTCTAAATTACCTAGCATCAGCATCCGTTCCCACTTACCATACACACCTTGAACCAATGCAACTATGGCTACCAAATGCTAATCATTATTGGGATCACCATGCGTAACGCACATGCTCGAAGTGGTTGTATTGAGGCACTTAACTAAGAGGAAAGGGTGGAGAGAATCTAATCTAGCCTAATTGCGATGAGCATCCATTCCTTGATTATCCGTACACATCTTTAAATGCTTGTAATCAAGTCGTACTCATTCCACATTACTAGGAGAGATGGGGGAGAGAGAAAGAAATAAATAACATTAAATAAAATCCTATTCAATGCACTACAAGGTTTATCCAGAAAGCTCATCTTTATTTCCATACACAAACTTGTGTTTAGGTGCAATGTTTGCTCAAATAAAGATCCGTTCACTTTGGGACTCCTACTGCGGGCACATGGAAAATATTCCATCTCTGGAGTGATCAATCTGCTAGATTTTCCCTACTTCTAGCCTAGGATGAGGAAACAAGGAAGATCCACCTCTTATTTATAAATATTACAGCGCATCGTGATATCGCGTACGCAATATCGCAGGGGAAGACGCGATATTGCATACGCGATATCACAGGGGATGCGATATTGGGTCGAACACGATATCACGGCCCATGCGATATCGTGTCCCATCATAGATTCTTTTAAATCTTTGAGTCTTATTTATATGAAAAATTACATGTGGGGAACTAGATTAAATTAAAAATAGTAGTAGGTTTCAAGGCTTTGTATGCTCTTAAAAGTAAGTGAAAGGATTTAGAACTCTAGCCTTGGAAGATTAAGAAACAAAATTTTCATACTATCATTTATCCTACTATTTTTTATGGATATATTATTTGGAACCTATGGACATAGTGCTAAAATTTGTAAAGATATTGAAAGAGTTCAAAAAAAATTTCTTCATGATGAGTTAAATGGTGAAGATACAAACACCTTACTCAATGTTATTATGCAAATGCAATTTATTAGCTTTAAAAGTAGAAGCCTTGTGTTAGGTACATACACTCATAGCTTATATATCTCAAGGTAAGACAAATTTTCTAAAGAAATTCTTGAGGATTTGTAAGATTGTGAATGGTATATTCATTTGATGTAATGGTTGAGAAAATAAAATACCTCTTGTGAGGACGTGCAACAAAATCCAAAATATAATCACCAACTAGTCAAACAGAAGACTTTAATAATGTTTTGGTCTAATGTAGAAGGTAAGAAGAAATTTTATTTACATCATATTAAATCTAATAAACTAGATATAATAGGTCACTATCTCTTAGGTTTTGCTACAAGAAAGTATGGGAATGCTATCAGCAAGCTTCACTTAAGTTTGCATTATCTTAGAATTGAAAGTAAAAGATGGAATCAACTTCCTTGAGAAGAGTGCATTTGTTTACATGAAAACCACATATTAAAGTAGTTTTTATAATAATAAATTAGGCATATCATAACTAGGTTATAGGTGAAAATGAGAAAAATCATTACTAAAATTCACAGTGCTCATTCCACCACCTATGTTCTTGGAAGGATCATTAGATGAGTGAAAACCTAACTACTTTTAGTGGTTGTGCCCAAGCACAAGCCTTTGAATTGAGAAATGACTACCTTACAATTACTCCAAATGTAGGTCCCTATTTATGAAAATAAATTCATAAAAGATTTGTGCACCAGTGCCTTGACATAAGTGCACATAAAATTACATGCTAGACATGGCTTGTTCTATAGGCTAACTTTTCATGTATTTTTAATGAAACTAAAATAAAAAAAGCTTTTATTTAGTCCATATAACCCAAAAATATACATGGTATGAGTTTTGAAAATATCATTAAGTGTTCTTGGTAACATTTAGAGCAAATCAATCAAAATTATAACTGTAATATCTCATCTATGTCTAATGTGCTTCAATGTTGAACATTGTAAGAAAATGACATATTCACCTTCAATGTTTTTTTGTTGCATAGTTGGTACCATTTGCCTATTTAAACTCTCAAAAGATGAGATTGTATGTGTCCTTGGCTAATTGTACATCATAAATGATGAGAAACAATAATGGAAAAATACAAAGGCCTTCCCTAATGCTATTTAAATAGAAATATTTCTTTCCTTCTATATTTTCTTAAAAATTTTAAATTTTGTTTCTTTTACCAATTTGCAAACTTAAGTAGGATCATAATAGAGTAGCTACTTTCAAATATGTCATTTATTAAGTTAGAGAAAGAGGACATCTTTGTTTACCACTAATAAAACTATTTAATGAAATTATTTCTTACATATTTATAAAGTGAATGCATACCTCTTTGTAATTTTTTTTGGATAGCAAATAATAGTATGCTAGGAACTTTTAAATTTTCCAAACACCTTAAAATCTTGCTTTAAATGACTTAATCTTACGCCTTAGTCAATTTTAAAAATGAGTTAAATATTTTCTTGTGAGAACCTTTGCTCTATCAATGAGACTTTTTAAAGTGATACGATGATTTATAATAGAATGCTATCATTCAAAGATTTCTTAGGAAATTGGAGGTATCTTATTTTCTTTTCCCCATCTTCCAAGCATATCTTTTAGAATAGTATCTAAAAGTTTGACAAAAATATTGCTAATTACAATTCATCTATAATAATTTAGATATTTTTGTCTCTTTTTGAAAAAGCATAACTACTTTATTGAAAAACCATTTATTTTCTAACCCTTCTTTTCCACCAAAATTTAACTTCTTCTAAATGGCATTCTATATAAAAAATAAACAATGTATTATTGTTGTTATACTAGCTTAGATATATATATATATATATATATCAATTGGCTAAGATGATTTTAAAAAAGAAATGATGTTAACCAAGCCCAACTACTGGACAAAGTAACAAGATAACTAAAAATGGAATCACTCATCCCTCCTATGTTTCTCTACCACTTACCCAATTTAGTTTTACCCTCTTGGTCAAGTTTTCTCTTTCTTTGTTATCAAGACAAGAGTTCATAAGATTGTATGCTAAGACATGGCTTGTTTTGCTTTTGTTGCATGGTTTTTTTCCAATATTCTTAATGAAAATGAAACTAAAACTAAAATTTTGCTAAGCAACAGAGAAAAGACTTTTCTACATTTGCTTGAGATATTTATACGAGGGGAAAAAAAGATGGAGGATTTGACTTCATTAATTATTATAACCTTGTTTTTTTTATTATTCATGGAAATGATGTTTGGATACTCTTAAGAAATGGACTTATGCAAGAAAAACTGAAAAATGATAATAGTTGGTCTTCTAATAACTTTCTTCAGTGGCCTATTTTTTTTTCGGGCCATTGTATATTCTTGGTTCTCTAATTCTTAAACAAATTTGAAAAACATGGTGAAAGCTTAATAAATATTGGAATTACAATCATATTAGAGTTTTAGAAGCCCAAGATGCCTTCCTTTTAGTGAAGGAGCTTGGGCTATTAATTCATCTAGATTATGTATCACTTAGACAAAATTTGGTATTAATATAGTTTCTTATTTACATATCCATGATAAATGGATTAAATAGAAGGAAGATTCTAGCCTTTATGGTTTGAATAGAAAGAGAAGAAAGAATTTTGAAAAATTAGTTTCCACTCTCGATAATCTTTTAAAAATTGACAATAGCTTGCATCATGTATTCTCAGATATTTTTTAGAAGGATGACAAATTAGTTTTTCCATTTTAATTCCAAAGTTTCTGATAAGATTATTACAAAGAATGATTTTATTTATAAAAAATCTAGCAAGGTATGGAAATTGCAATTTTCATACAATATTTGGTGATGAAAATGAAAGATAATTGGAGAGCTCCTATCTTTCTTAAAATTTTTATTTTTTATTATGTCGTATTTATTAAGGTCTTCTTGTCGACACTCATGTTAAACATATGCAAATTGTTTTTTTTTTCAATGTCCTCTTTATGAGAGTAAACATTTATATTCTTATGTTTTCTAAAAGTATCCTGTGGGTTAGCATGCTTAAAAATGAACTTCCAAAATTTGTAACAATTTTTCAACAAGCATCAATGAAGTCACTATTGGTGATCAACCTACTTTGTCTACTTTCTATTTTGCATTTAGAAGTGCCTTTGACCACTTGTTTTTTAGTCTATTTGAAAGCTTTAATGTAAAGATTTTTTTGAGTGATAAGAGTATAACTATGATCTCTCTTTAAATTTTAGATATTAAATTATAAAAGATGTCACATTTTAGCTACAACTTTAAGCAAATAATCTCCAAGTAAAGCTAAATAATTAGTTTTTCTTCTAGAATATTATTTTTTGAGGCTTAAGGATAGAAAGCTTTTAGCTTTAATTACAATTTATTCATTATTTCTTATTGATGTGTTCTTTTGTGTTTAGAAAGACTTTTTTCCTTCTAATTTTGATGTGTTATTTCTAATTCTCATTTGTGTTTGAGTAAAAAGGAAGAATAATTAAAACATTACTTAGGGATTATGTGGGTGTGCAACATTATTCAAAGTTTCTAACCAGAGTTTCTAGACTTAGACTTTGCAAGTGACTATTAATAAAATAAACTCGAGTGACTTTCAATAGAATAAATTGGACTTGGCAAGTTACTGGGCAAACTCACTACAAACTCATTGAACAATGCAAATCACTTGTTGAAATTTGAATTTTCACTTCTTTGACCTTTTCAAAATATATAAATTTTTGACGTGGCTCATGAGTTGTGAGTTCCTTGAGTCTATCTATGAGTAGGCAAGTCTTGCAATTGGGTTGCTAACTTAAAACATGGGGAATATCCAAAACTAGATTTAGTTTCTATTTGTCTTATTCTTTTCTATGAAAAAAATTAGTATATTTCTCTCCAAAAGATGCAAGAAGAATTGATGCTCTATCATACATAAGAGTTCACAAATTGAAATCTTTGTAAAAGAATTAATTGTATGTTATAAAACTTCTCTTGTTGAAAAATAAAATGAACTAATTTCATTGGGATGATTAGTAGAAAATATTGAATCTGGCAAGAATATTTAGATATGAATGCATTTCTATACTCGTAAAATAACCATTAAGAAACGTTGGTCATTTCTTGAATTCATGGTCTATAGTTGGAAAATGATTTTTTACCCATATCCTAATAAAAGGAAAGAGCATAGGCTTTTACTGAAGTTTGTAAATAACAAATATTCTTGAATAGGATTGGAAAAGAGTTTCAATGAATTTCTATTTTCATGTACTAGATGCTACGATAACTCTAGTAGCCTTAGAAATGTTTTCAATAATCTAATCCTAGCCTCAAGATTATTTACTAGTGATGAGTCTTATCATGTGGTCCAATAACAGGAACAATTTTGTGCTAAGGAAACAATAAACAAGGCTCTTTTATGGGTAATAAATAGTATTAGAGTGCATATACTGGAGAATCACTACAAATCATTGCATTGAAGTTAGAACAACAACACGTGGTAGAACTAATGCTTGCAACATCATTTTCTTGAGGTGAACAACTTGATGTGGATCTTCTAGCCAACAGATTTCTTATTGAAGTATTTACAATACTTGTTGCATGCCTTCTTGTTAAACATTTTTAATAAGCAATGAAACCAACATGAGATAGGGTACTAGATCACTTGGAATGCCAAGAGTACAAAAAAGAAGTACAAAATTTATGGGTTGTAAACTTGTTGCAATGTACCTTTGTTATTGGATCAAATGCTGAGAATTGGAAAAGTTGAAGCTCATAAGGCACTTCACTCTTTGCTTGAGGAAGCAAATTCTCCCTTTGGAGTTCTGAGAGGAAAATGTTATCTATGCAACAGTCTCATTCTAATTTTTTACACACTCAAAAAAATCACCTATTTTGATACATTCTTAAGTTGGCTTGTAATTTGTTGTATCTCCATCTTTGAAATAAAATATATGCAAATAACCATATTTAAAAGTATGGAAATATGTAAACCTACATTTATTCTCCAAAGTCATAATAGTTCAAGCACCAAATCAGCTTGTAGGTGAGTGAATATGCTTTGGCCCATTGACAACATTAATGGATAAAATAAAACTATTGATGCATAAAGTTTGGATCCACCAACATGTGGGAAAAGAAAATCATTTAAGGAAACTGTTGCCTAGGGAACCTCCCATATGGGTATAGAAACCCAGGATTGGCTTAGATAGAGAGGGTTGTGTGACATTCCAAAAGAAGTAAATTAAATTAAAAAGTTGGGAGAATTAAATTGAATACTATCTTAACTAATAAATTTTAAATTTTTCACTGGTCTCCCGATATTGTCACTAGACCTTCGTTGTTAATGGTGCCCACTCCTAGGCAGGATGATCCCAACTGTCATTGGAGAGAGAGACTTGTTGCATATTGCAGCCACTACTAACTACCACATGAGCTATAGCTAGTGTAGCTACCACTACTAGTATCATTTAATGTTTGTGTGAGTCATCTTCTACCATTCATGTAGAGAACTTTCCATGCATTGCCTATAGGAGAGCTAGCAAAATGACATTGCCAACCACCATTCATGCAACTTTTCCACTGTTGACTATTACATGAGCCATGCATGAAACATTTGAGGCCACTAATCTACCACATGTTTCATTTGTCACACGTTGATGTTGTAGTTTGAGCCTCTATCTCATCATTCACATGGCTACTACACTATTTTTGGCTCTTGCTGATGGATAGTAGACACAAAGCAGTTGCAACTAATGACCATCCCCCACCCATCATCTATGTTAGTTTTTAATCATGACCACTTGTTGCTATTGCTACATGTTAACTATGCTACATGTTTTCTTCCGATTACATGCCTGCTGCTAATAGGAATCTCACATTGCCATTGTTGTTGATGTCCACACTTTTTAGTGATTCTCTTTCATGCATTTTTTAGAGCTACTACTGCCAACACCTGTGCCTATCATTACTATCCACTACCACCCATCTACTAGTGATCACCCACCAACTGCTAGTTGAGAGGCTCCCCTTCTGCTAATTTCGAGAGGGAAGACTAATGATCCTTGTTGCTCTTAGAGAATGAGAGGCCTAATGAATGATCCACCTACCATTTCCCAATGCTCATCAGCATTCCCATTGGTGCTGAGAGTGAGAAGGGAGGCTCTCAGATGATCCATGCCTAAAACTAGCAATGTACATTTCCGTAATGGCCCAAAATGGCCTAAAAGTAGTAGTGGCAAGAAATGGGCTAAAAGTAGTGCAGAAGAGAAAATTTTAGCATAAAATTTAGTGCTTACACAATGTACAAGTTAACTTGAGAACCCATTCATCTCTTTATTCAAAAGTCTAGCCTCTTGGCTAGTGTTTGCAAATTTTTTTACAAAGGTTTAGAATTTTTTAAAAAAATGGGGATCACCTGCTTTTGCATCATTTCCCATCGCATCACCTTTCCTTACATTTTCCTCTACTGGTTCTTCATTTTGTCATTCTACAGGCCCTGCACCCTCATCTGGAAACTACATCGTTGGAATGAAGTAGTTAGCTAAAGCAATGCACACAAGTCACAATAGAGTATAAGCATTAATACAAGAAAAAGTAACTGACCTAAGAAGGGCCTGCATCCTTCTTAAACAGTATCCAATATAAATCAAGCCTGAGGCAGTGCCATACCTCCTCTACTGTGAGATCCACCAAATGCCTATTGCTTAGTTCAGTGTGTATAGTAGCTTTCTCCCTTTTGGTAGTCATCCATCTTGGTGGCCCCGAAGAAAAGCAGATGGTTGCAGTCTCCCCTATAGGAAAGTCTACTTTCAAGTTAGGAGATTCTGTAACCTTTATCTACTCTTTGAACTTGGCATAGGCCTCAGAAGCATCGATGGCATTTACAAACATTTTATATGTAAACACCTCCACAACAGCATCCCTATATAGTTTACAATTGGTGGCATTTTCTAGTTTATACATATGCTTATGGTTTTTCTAGGACTACCCCCATTCATAAACTTTGGCACTGAAATCTTTCAAATCTTGACACTTCTAGGGTAGCAAGTCCATGTGCATTCACTATTCTATTATTTCATAGGTGTCTTTGACATTCTGGTGTAGTCCAACATCTAGCATGGTTTATCATAGCCATCCTTCAGTCCTCATTATTAGTGTCACGGGCTATGAGGAATTTATTCCTTGACTTGATATCTTCCACCTTGGCATTCAGGTTGGCCTCCCTTTGCTTAGCCTTTTGGCCTCACTTCCATAGGTCCTTGTTGATGCACTTATACTCCCACAAGAAGCTTTCCAAGTGCAAAGTGCATTTGCAAACCTCGTCGTATGTACAAAGAGACACCTGGGTCCCTTTAGGTAGGAATGTGGGCATGACACTAACCTTCAAAGGCCATGTCAGGTCCCATTTAAGTTGAGAAGCTGCCATGACACGAAGAACATACTAGTCGCATTAGTATAGCAAGATTAGCAAACTCATAGAAATTTTAGCATTGAAACATGAGAGCACTAATGCTACTACTTGCATCAGAATCCACCTATTGAAGATGGTTGATCATGTCATCGACAATCCCATGCATGGACGCGAACTTGTTGGGGACCTTAGCCTAAGATTCTGCATGAATCAGAGGAGGTCTTGTAGCATCATTGATGATTCCTAGAACATAATTAAACATGTTAGAGATAGCAGAAATAAGTTATGATAAGGCAAACATATCACCAAACTCACCAACATCCAATTGCAATCTTCCTTCTTATCGATGCAAAACAATGGAGGTAGCCTGGCCATAGGTTCCTATCGGATCCCTAAGGACCCCTTCATCATGCACCGGTGCCTTTCCTTTTAGGACACCAACATCTTTTTTATTCAAAGGAGATTCCCCTTCATCAGGAGGAGGATTCTCTCTAATAACAAGAGCCCTTGTCTTAGTGGCAAGAACTCCCTTCCTTTTGACCAGGGCCCTTCTCTCCAAGATTAGGGCCTCCATGTCTTTATTCATCACCCCTATCTTAAGCTCTAACACCTCTTTATTGCCTTCATCTTCTTCCTCTTCTTCATCTGGTAGCTAAGAAGCATGTTTCTATTAGCTCAAGACAAGTTAGCTTAAGGGGGTTGCTATGCTATGCTATGCTGTATAGCGTAGTAGAAAATAATAAAGTAAGCATTAAACAAAAACACTTACCAATAGGGGGTTGCATCCTCTGTAGTTTAGGCCATAGTCTCCATCCCTTCTCTTCCTTCATGTGAAGGGTTTTCTTAGCTAGAGAAGGCCTCTTATATTACAACTTGTCGTAGTCTTGGTTATGAGATGTTCCCCTGACGACATGCTACCATCCATGGTGGGAGGTGTCTCTCCTATGCTGTCTTGGCCATGGATGTTGCAGGCCACCCAATCCTTAGTCATTATAAAAAATGACTCTATAATTATTTCTGGGGAATCTTATGCTTAGGTGGTCTGGAGGATCTGGCAAATCCATGGTTTGGAAATCTAGTTGCAATTTTGCATGACCTAGATTCCATTCACTTGAACCACTAGAAACTCTACAAAATGCTTTAGGTAGGCTATGTAAAAGACATAATGTATATTGGAAAGGAACTCCATTTTCTAACGGAGCCCCAAGATTTCAGTCTACAAGCCTTTACAGAAAGACCTAGCCTAGTTGTAGTGGGCCCCCTCCTCCATAACCTCATGCATTACCTAGGCCTGCTTGATCTTAATGACATTCCCTTGGGAAAGTAGTTGGGGGAATGCGTGAGCATAGAAGATAGGGTAAACCTCCTTGGTGGGTCCTTCCCTTGAGCTTCTCCATGGGGAGCCCCTTTTGCTCCTTGGAAAAGGGTCAGCTTGATCTTGGACTTCGACCCCATGAGGGCACCATCGGTGGGGACACTGAAGAGGTCTACGAACAGCTGGTCATTGATTTCAATGACCACCCAAATGTCATGTATGCGCATGTGAAAGTCTCTTGCCTTGTCAAAAAAGAAGTCAACTAGGAAGAGCATCTTGATGGTAGGAACGTTTAGATTTGAGGCTAGGAACAGATCCATAAGCCCAACCTTTTGGATGTTTTGGACAAAGGAGTCCGAGGCCACACCATTTATCCAACGTTGGCTCATATCTACTTCTCTGTACTTGAGGTAGATATTTTCCCCTTGCTTCCCAGCAGTCACCAATGTCACCTCTTGGGGCCTTTTCACCCCTACAACAATTTTTGCAAAAACTGTTTAGCATAAAAATGTATAAAAACCAAAGACTGCAAAGACACTTGAGTATGCAATACTTACTGTTCATCCTACCAAGTCGGTATGGTAGTGGGAACAATAGAAGACTAACTAGAACCTAGTCAATGGTGATTGGTTTGAAGGGTTCTACCCATCCCTCATCCAGCCAACTAGACCCCTAGCACTAACCATAGGGAAGAGGGAATAGGTATCGGTAGGAGTGATATTCACCCCTGCATTGACCAACCACACCCGCTTGTAGGTTCTTGGTAGAAGAGAACTCCTACAAGGCTATACGTGTTGTAGTCAGTAGACCTGATCAGTCATGAACCCTGTCTTTGTTGATGTAGAACCTGGTAATAAAGTCATATAGTTAGCATTTGGCCAACATGGCCAGTTTCACACAACACAGTAGAGCAAGGCTACAAAACTCACCTTCTAGCATAGTAAATAGTCCCTGGTGGATTTTGGAAGCATGTTACCATGTGACGTGCAACAAAAAATGTGTTGTAAGAATGATAGCCATTGTATTCAGTCATATTCCAAATCTAGGCCAAATGCCTTAACCCTATTGGGCATTGAGTAGATCCTTCTCCCTGCTTGCTCATGATTATCCTATCCATCAGAAACCTTATGATGCCTCAAATTTCCCTAGGAAATATGGCTTCAGTTATGATGGCCACCTCCTCCTCCTCTAGGTATGACCAAATAATCACACTAAAGTGTTGGAGAAGGTATTCTAGGAACTCTTGTGCTCCTTTCCTAAACCATACCCCTCACACTCCCATATGTATCTATGGAAGAGGGATGTTTTCCATGGATCTACTTATGTGATACAAGGCCCCTACAATTTCTAAGACAATCAAAATTGGCCTTAGCCCCATCCTACACAATGCAACTACCAAGTGTTAGTATTATGTCTAAGTGCAATACACACGCAACATAGCAACACCTAGTAGTTTATGCATGTAGTGTAGCATAATCCTCTTCTCGTATATAATGTAGTAATAACATAAAAGTGCTAGCATAGTGGAAATAGCCTAGCATAGCAAAAGAGCAATCAACACTAACATGGTGATTAATAATATGCCATAACAAAACACGTGTCACACCATCACCTCACGCATGGCCAAACCCTCATGATGGTCCTATGCCATTAAAAATCCAACTTAAACTGTCCAAGCCCCCATGGTTATGACAAGCATAGTGGTGGCAGTTTAAGTGACCTTGCATGCAATAGTGGCATAACATTCATGCATCCACCACAGCTGAAGCCGCAAGAATGGTGTTGCAAAGGAAAAAACAACATGATGATAGAAAATGCAGATAACTAAGACTAGGATACATAATGAAATTAGAAAATAAAATAATAATAGAATCATGAAAATGTAGAGGAAGCATAATAGCCTACTAGGTCAATGGCGTGTCCTCCAGTGCCATGACATGTGCTTGCGTCATGAGCCCTAGGGTTTTCTTTAGCTCCTCAACCTTCATGAGTGCTAGATGAGTATGTTCCTTCTTTGGAGCCATCATCCTACTTGTAAAATCTCCTCTTCTCTATGAAAAAAACTACCTTACTCATTGTTAGCATAATCACTCTATGCTTTGAAATTACCTTATTCTCTGAATATGGGCCCTATGCTCTTACAGTGAGAATGACAAGCTTACCGGGGTTTAATCCCTATTTATGGCCATAATGGTAAGAAGGGAAAACTTGTGGCTCTCTCTCTTTGTTTAATGTGGAATGCACTATACAATGTAGTATGCTCATCACAACATTGTATCACTATTGGTATTAAAACCTTAACATGCTTTAAAAAAACTGTTTTCTTTCCCAAAAACAAAAATATATTTGTTTTTGTTATGGGTCTAAAAAGAGCTTAAACTAGCAATCCCAATGCAGTTGCAACGTTATCGGGTCTGAAAATACTTTAAACTAGAAACCCAAACAATCATAGCATTAACACTCTAAAAAGATCCTAAACTAGCCACCTTGATCTTTGCATTAGCAGTTTTGTATTTCTCATACCTAAAATTTTTCATTTCGCATACTACCAATTTTTCATGTTACAACCTGGCAGTCCAAAATGACACTAAACTAATAGCTTGGCATTTGCATCTTAACAGTTCCATAGTCCCACACTACTACATCAACTATTTTACATATTTAGTAGTTCTGCATCCTCATGCCTTAGCAGTCTACCATGACTTTAATCTTTATATCATACTTCGCTAATTGCATCTCATCACTATTTTGCAAATTTTTATTATACACGATTACATGATTACTGCCAACAGGTGCCTCTTGACCAAGCTTTCATCTCATTTTGCTAAGTTAAGAAAAATATGGAAATCCATCATGATTTCTCCATGCCATTAACATTATTAGGTTCACATGGCAAGTGAAAAACCACAAAAATTTTGGCTAACACTGGTAGACAGAAATTGAGCTAAGTTATGTTGGTCCTCAGCATGACCAATCTTGGAAGCCTCAAAAATAGCTTCAAACAGAGTTGAATTGATCAAGTAAAAGCTCCCTGAGATCCATTTGAGATTACTTCAACATCTAGCAACAAAAATTGCAAGTTTCAAACTCAAAACACTTAGTTTTAACTAAGTATACTTCGTGTAGCCTAGCCTGTATGCCTAGTGTACAGGCTAGCATCCACCAACGTCTGGGCCCTAGAAAAGAACCAAAACATGACAAAATTAAGCATATGGATCCCCAAGACCTTCATCAAGGTCCTTAGTAGCTCTCAGACACCTAAAACTCAAATGTTGAGCTCCAAATGATGGGTTTTCATTGTTGCACGTCTAGCGTGCACACCCAATGTGCATCATCGAGGACCTCTCAGAACAGGCATCCCTAAACACAATATCAACCTATAATCAACTCAGAAAGGTAGGGAAAATATTGGGCATCATCACAAGCACCTGAGAAACAAGTTTCTTCCTTGAAACAGTGAATTTATCTACCTATACGCCAAGGCTACATACTCTGCATGCCTAGCGTGTATGCCCAGCATGCAGCATAGCATACGCCATTCGACACTTTCCAAAACTCATGTTAGATCAGGTTCAAATAATTTGAAAATTAATAGGAGGAATTCTAATGACACCAGAGTTCAAATCCAAAGGCCAAGTTCAAGATTTTTTGTAGCATTTTTTTATAAAATTCAATTCTTTTGTGTTGGTCAAGTCTATATGCTGGGTCCACACACCCAACATGTACACACTAGCATGTAGCATGTTGTACAATTGTAATATTCTTTGCACTCACACAACGTAGAAACATGTCACCCAATCCAAAATTTTCTCACCAACAGCCACTCATACCACTCCAGATCCAAGTTCCACGACCTAAAACCAACAAAAATCCCAATTTTTCACTCTATCAAGGGAGGCAATTTTGACAAAGGGGGAGACACAAATTGCACACTCGACTTTGACCCTGCATGTAGACCATACAGCCTTCATGTTATGCCTATAGTCCGAACTAGCATACCATCATCCCTACGCATCCACTAGGGCTCTTTGTCCACCTTGTGTTAGATCCATAACTACATTCAGACCGGTGCATTGTAATCTCCATTGTGTAATAAAGTTGTTTCATTTCTGAGCAAGAATTGTTATAGTTTTCATTCATTCCTATTTACTTCCTGCACGTTTATATTCCTACACATTTATTACATTGTTTACACATAACCTAGCATATTTCACATTGACATACGTTTGGGGAAATCCTTGTCTGATCCGCATGCGGACCACCCAAGGTACTCTACCTTCATTAGTTTTGGCACGCCCTCAAGTGAAGATAGGGTATTCTGTTTCTATCTGTAGATCTCTCGATGTTCATTTCATTCCAGCCTTGCATTAATGATTTCAGATAATATAGAAAATGGTGCTAGAAGGAGGGCCTCTCGTTGCCTAAATCTACTCTACTTCAACCTAAATATCCCTAGATCCACTAATCCATCACATAGATATGCTCCTTGGGATCCAAGATCTACTATCGGTTTTCTCAAAATTACACTTTGTCAGCATAGATCTGATTTTGAACCTTTCAAATCTATTGCAATCCTAGCGTGTATACACTGCTTGCTCAATCTGCACGTTGTCTATTCTAACTATATGTTGTCTATTCCATATGCATGCTGCCTGTTCATCCTCTATGCTTATTGCTGAAGCCTGTACGCTGGGGATTCAGTTTGTATTCTCTGTAGATAACTCTGCACGTTTCCACCACGCTAAGCATGTATGCTATGGATCAGGTCTACATGCTACCACCATGCTGATCGTGTACACTATGGATCGAGTCTGCATGCTGCCACCATGCTGAGCATGTACACTATGGATCAAGTATGCATGCTACCACCACGCTGAGCATGTACATTGTGGAGGTATACAAGTTTCATACTTAGCCAAATTCTCACCTATACATGATAACATTGTTTCTTATCTGCTTTGTCATGCTTAAGACCTTTTCACCATGAATACTACCAATACCAATGCTTCAACCATGTCTACTATGGCAATGCCAATACCCATAGGGGCCCATGGTGAGGTCAGCCCCCTGGGGGAACCTCATTGATCTCTCATACTACAAGGGAAGGATCTTTCATTTAATATCATAACATAAGAATAGTAAAATTTCATATGTGTAAAGATCCAAGCTAGTTTGGCAGTGGATCAAACTGAACTAAACGCTAAGAAACAGTATGAACTGATTCATAAGGGAGGACATGAGTTCATCCCCTTCCCATATGATATCATCCCTCTTCTAGAGTACTACTCTGAGCTCATCTCATAGCTCCTCCTAGTAAGGATTTAGTATTTGGACTAGTCCATAGGAAATCCTCAATTAGAAGAGGAGGATGGCTTTGTGGCTTAGTTCGAACATGAGGATTCATACCATACTCTTAGCCTGCATACTTACGTGAACCTATTATTTCACCCTTACACATGGGAGACTATGTCCCTTCATTCATTCAAGACCACAAAAGTACATACGTCTCAACAGGAAGCATCCATTCTTATTCCCACTCTCTCCATGATTGGTACTCAATTCAATGTACCCATCCCCACTGTTCCTCTCGTCACCACGTTATCCCCCCTTCTACAAATACAACCATAACAACACCCCTCTTAGACTAATGTAGGAGTGACCTTCCCCCCCAAGTGATTGGAATGCCATCTATGATACATGCTTCTATAGCCACTCACTATATACCACAAATACAAACCCAAAGGATACCCTTCACAACTTCAACTTAGCAAGTTCAAGGTGTTCCCTCACAAATCATAGCTGGACAATGGGCCATGACTAGCATACAACTGCAACAACCCCCTCATTACAACATACCACCTCCTACAATTCCATCCATGAACATCCCACAACAACAACAACAACAACCCACCCTTTCAGTATGTCACCTTTGGTAGCACCCACCATGAATGTTCCGCAAGCACAACCTCCTACCACTCAACTTTATTCTTTCCCGTCCACTATACAATAGTCTAACTTGCATACTATACAACATGACCAACTTGCCCCTTCACCTAGTGCCTAAGATTGGGCCGAAGCTAAAAAGATAATGCAACAACTCATCGATGAGGTAAAACATCTCAAAACGGCCAAAATGAAGAGCTTAAAATGTTAGACTTTACCAAGATGATCCCATTATCTCTTCGATACCACCATTGATACTATCCAAAGGAGTCTCCTTACCTCAACTAACCAAATACAATAGGGAAGGACACCCCAACACCCATCTGGTCACGTTCAGATTATAATGTTTATTGCTTCAGGCATGGCCCCATGCAATATTACGTGTGTTCACCATGTCCCTCACCAGGAGAGCATTAGAATGGTACTGATCCTTGCCTCGTAACTCCATATCCTCTTTGGAAGATCTCTTACACTAGTTTGTCACTAGGTTTAAATACAACCTAAACCCAGAAGCGACCTTAGATAGTCTGATATAGGTAAAATAAACACTACTGGAACCTATACAAAAATTTATTCAGAGATGGAGTGCTGCGCTAAATAAACTTCACGAACCAATCCCCAAAAAATACTTAATCACCATCTTAAAGGAAGTCATGAATGAATTTTTTAAATCTAAACTGTATTACTGAAGTGCACACATTCTTAGCCAAGCATTTGTTCAAATTAAAAATATTGAGGAAGTAGCACAAAATAGTCATGATCCCACCTATTCAACCTTCAAAAGTCCACATAATAAGGAAGACAAGGAAAAGGAAAAGGCAACTGTAGTAGCAGTGGTGGAAACTCAACATGCAAATATCAAATAATAAGGCAAAGGACCTACTTTTCCTACTGGTTATACTAGACCTGCTCTCACTGGTGCACCCAGACCATCCTCATCACAAAATGCCACATTGGGTTATGTGCGAAACTTTGAGAGGAGAGACCCCTCTCAATACACACCATTACCCATGAAACCCTCACAATTATTAGATCAACTCTTGAAGGCTAGGCTAATCAAACATAAATAATTATCCCCCGCAGAAATTTAAAAACACGATCAATTCTGTGAATTGGTCAAGAACCCAGGCTTGGCAACACTGGATGAGCCCTCGGTTACAAGAGGTTTTAGACTAGATCGATTTTGTGAGTACTACCAACATAATGGACATGGCACCAACTATTGTTTCACCTTAAAACAAGATATTCAATGAATGATTAATAGGGGTGAAATCACTTTTGATGAGGCCAACCCGATCAAACTGCAAAACTAGTTCATGGGTGTATATAACGATCCCCTAAATACTAAAGAAACGCCATACACAATTAACACCATCTACACAGATAACAACTATGAAACACCAAAGAACCCCTTTGTAGTTCATGTTCCCCTTACTGCACTAACATCACCTCAACCTCCATATTCTCTACATGATCCTCCTACCCCGCAAAAACCATTTGTCGTCTGAGTACCTCCCGTAATAGAAATAGCACAGGTGCCACCCCAAACCAAACCATTGTAGTTAGTGTCCCCTCTACTGACAAGATTGCTAGTGTGAAACCATCAAAGTAGCCCATTCCCTTTGTGGTCCAAGTGTTTTCGGTAGTTTCTACAACAGAGGTACCAACCACAAATCGCACAACCCTGTTTGTGGTTAAGGTGCCTAGGCAGCCTAATGTCCAAGCTCATGCACCTCAGACACAATCCCACCCCACCCCATTGATCATTCAGGTCTCGAAACAACCCAATACTCCAATCCCAAATGTTCCCTCACAACCCACATGAGAACGCTTGGCAGATAGGCTCACTATGGAGCATTTGGAGAAGGAACATTTGGTGAGGGAACATCAATGCCTTGCATTGGGGCCCTAGAAACCAACTCCATTAAACACAATTCCTATGACACTTGCTAACAATGAGCCAAGCGTGAGTCATAAAGAGGAAAGATCAAGAAAGAAACATGTGTAAAACTCGACAGTCATGAAAAATAACATGAAAGTCACCCCATCAGAGATACAACTGTTAGGCCTAATGAATCAAGTGGCCATGAACAAGAATATACCCAATGGAAAAGACTTAGCTAATGTCCTAACACAATTTATGCAAGCCCTTAAACAAAAGAACACATCATTAAGCTTGTACGACCTCATATTGGCTTCGCCAGCACATTATGAAGCCTTAGTGAAAATGTTAGCATCGATCCCAGTTGGCGAAAACCTACCCACAAACGAACCCTCTATACACTTGGTAATGTTTATCTAACAAGGTTTCAAATATAAATCATTTGGCTTTCACCCCGAAAACATCACGATTGATGAGAAAAATGGAGACATCACCCATGACCCCATGTTTATAATCATATGAGTTAATCAGTTCAAACGTAGTTAATCAGATGACGAAGTAGCCACAAATGTAGTGCATCATTGAATAGTTAGGGCTTATAGAATTAATTAAACCAACATCTACCACATGCCTGAAGTCATTTAATGGATCATGAGTACTGGTTAAAGGTACATTGACCTTTCACTTTATAGAAGGGGATCGATTCCCCACATCTGCAAACTTCATGGTAATTGATGAGATGCCCAGTTTTAACCTAATTCTAGGATGACCATGGTTAGCCCAACTAAAAGTGGTATCTTCCCCCATTAATCAAGAGATTCATTTACCCTATGAGGGAGGTGAAATCATTATCCATGGGGATGCTACTGCATCCACCATCTTGTCTCACACAAAGGAAAATCAAGGCTCCAAAGTTAAATTTGAGGAGCTTAAACAAGAGGATACTCCACATGAGCATAAACTTGACAGAATTTCTGAAAAGCCCATACTGAAAGAAAAAAATCCAAAATAATGACCAATCCATAAACTATGATCCCTCAAAAAACAAGGGACCACCACCTAACCCAGAAACATCTGAGGATGTTGACTTAGAGCCTACTCCGCCAGACGTCTCCTGGGAGGAGCTACCCTTCAACATAATTAGCAAAGGAGATGCCGAGTATCGGATTTTACCAATGAAACCTAATCATAACATAAAAATGAAAAGGTTATTAAATAATTAAGAAACCCCCTAGTCCACAATGATGTTAAACTACAATCATCCAAAATGATGCTAAACTAAACATGTTTGGGATGACACGAAACTATCGCATCTCCTCAATGACATCAAACTCGCCATGGTCAAATGGCCAGTTTGCATCAAAACCCATTGTACAAGTTGATATCTCCCTAGTTTATCAATGGCCCGAAATGGCCTTAAACTAGAGGAAGTTTACTTTTGTTTGTTTTAAAAACTTGAATTCTCAATTTACATTCTACGATTACATCTTTTCAATACAAATTATGCTTCCCTTTATGTTTTCTTTGGCACAGTTATTATTTACGTTACATTTACACTTTATTTCATGTTCGCACAAAGAGAAAAATAAACAAAACAAAAAGAAAAGAAATCAGAATTTGAAAAGAACAAAAAATAGTATATATAAGGACAATTACAAAAGTTAACCAAGTTTGCGCATCGATTCATACACAATTCAAAATAAAAAAAATAAAAAAATATAATAAATATATTTTCTGTTTACAACCCACAGAAAAATAACTAACAAAAACACCAAATTTAGAAGCTAAACATTTCAATCAGGAGGGGATTTCCCCTTAAACTCCCCCACACCATGAGTGTGCCTGCCACTGGGGCCACCTTCGTGGCAACCATCATTGTTGTGACTCTGTCAAAAAGAAAAAAATAAAATAACTAACTAATAAAAAAATAACATTGTTCCATAAAACATTTACAACTCTAAATGACTTACCAAAGAGGATCCTCCTAGTCCAAATTCTAGCCAATGAAGGATTTCTTCTTAAGGGAAACTTGCCCAGTCTGTTCCATCCAGACCGAGATCAATGTTGCCGAATGCCTTCCCTTTGTCCACAATAGACCAAGTGGGATGTTTAAGAGGAAAATCGCATACAAAAACCTCCCTAGAAGCTGTAGTGATCACCCTCTTAGGAGATTCCATCTCCACCATGGTATGCCTGGCAAACGCATCAAATGAAGATCATAAGCCTAAACCCTCTACAAATATCTCCAGCTAATGCTTTTCTATGGATATATCCTTTAATGATTTTTTATAATGGTACTTATGATTCTTTTCATCTTGGCCCCATTTCTGCACCTTAGAAGAAAAAGCTTTTCAATCTTGACACTTGCGATTCAGCAAATCAATTTGTGCCTTTCGCTCTACTAGCTCCCAAGTCATAGTTACTTGGCAATTCAATAGATTCCAATATCTGGTATAAGTAACCTTGGAGGTTCACAAAGAATGATCACATGTCAACCTAGTAGAGGTAAACTCATAGCATGACTTGAAGTCATCTTGTTCTACTAATAGTTTTGTAGTCTCTTTTTCCCCGACCTGAATTCTCAACCATAGCTTTTCGATCGAATGCCTGAAGGTCCAAAGAGACTTGGCATTTTGCATAACACATTCTGCCACCTGATCATAAATCTCTTTGGGAACTTGCTCAATATCTGATGGTAGTGTAGGTAGACTATTAATGCCAGTCACCTCGGGTGGATCCCACTTTAGTTTAGCCCCTACCAATATAAAGAGAATACACATTAGACGTTGGATAGTAGAAACTAATGCAAAAACACAAAGACTCAAAACACTTGAAGCATATCTACCTATTTCAGGATGAGCTTGTTGAATGCGATCAACTACCTCATTGATGATACCAAGGACAAAATCAATTTTACTCAGCATTTTAGTCCAAGTAAAATGTTCATTGGTAGGAGATGAACCAACTTTGGTGGTTGTTTCCATTGGAGTCTTCATCTTAGGAATTTCTAAATGAATATTAGGAGTCGTCCTGGTTTCAACATCTGAGCCTTGCAGCAGCAAAAACATAAAATGAAAACTCTAAATGATGGAAATGAAACAACTCAAGAATGAAATAAACACAATAAAGAAAACATACCGAAATCCCTTCCCTCTTCTAGACTTGGAGGATTGCCAAGGTCTAACCTCCCTTTGAAGAAATCATCAAACATCTCATCAGCTTCATCCTGATCACCAACATGATCTTTTTCCATTGTTATTCCCACTTGTTCTTTCACTTCTCCCCTTAAGNGGGGGGGACCTCCATCTCATCATTACCCCCTTCGTTCTCCTCACCTTGGTTGGTGAGAACCTCTTCTTCCTCCATGATCGATGCTAACCCCTCTCTTCTTACATTAGGGGTTGGCTCTGATCACATTCATAAAGTTGACATCAGTTTAACATAAATAACCAAATTAATGAAAAAGCTAATAATGATAATGAAGCAATGATAAATAAATAAATGAAATAGGCTTACTTACCATGTCTAGATACTTTAAACTATATGTGTTTCACCCTTGGTTCATCTACAACCAGGGTAGCCTCTCTAAAGCACGTAGGTCTTTGAACTTTAGATTTTGCCTTCCCGATTGTCTCCCTGATTACTCGATCAGCTCTCCTAGCAATATAGGGCACACCACCTGGCTCCAACCCTACGCTGTCACGCATATAGATTGAATCACTAGATGATCCCCCCTTTGTAATAGAGACCAATTCAGCAATCCCTTCAGAAACATCCTAAGATTTAGCCACTTCAAACAAGTGGTGAACCCACGGGTGAGATAATTTGCCACGATCCCTTAACATGTACTTGTTACCCACATGAACTACTAGAAATTTAGCTAATCAATGCAAGTTACCAGTGAAGAATGCAAAGGTAAAATGGGACTAAGCCTCAACATTTGAATGCAATCTTACTATCTCTCCATGGAAACCTAAAAGTAAAAACTGAGCCTAATTATAATGCACCCTAGTCTCCAGAATTGTAAGCATGATGTGCATAGGTTCTACCCCAAAATTATTCACTTGAGACAAGGACTTGGGAAACACTCGCACTTTGAATAGTGGATACAGCTCATTTACTTCAGTCACTTTCGATCTTCCCTACATAGGGAATCCCTTAGCACCCTTAAGTACACCCAGCCAGTCCTCCAGCTCATGCACAACATGGACCTCTTTTTGTGCTCTATCCAAAGTCACTCTAGCCCCATCTACCGGCACACCAAATAGCTCTAAAAAGAAGTTCATTGACAGATGAAAAGTTACTCTAACTCCCTTGACATGAGTGCTATAGTAAGTCACAACTTCACCGAAAGAATCAACGATCGCAATCATCTCGATCATGGAGACGTTAGGAATTAGAGAACTAAACAACTCCATGAGGCCTATGTCCCTCAAGCAACTGATAATTTGTGGTTATGCCTCATCATGCAACCACTATTGAGCACTCTCATTCTCCCTGAATTTTATGGCCAAAGTGCCCTTAGTCTAGCCAGTAGTTATGGTGACTCCACTAGGAGTGACATTTGCTATATGCACAGAGTGGAACTATAGAATCAATACAATCAATGAGGTAGCACAAACAAGCAAAAGAGAGGTGTCAAAAACATTATTACTTACCACTAGGAGCCAAATCAGCATTGCATGGGAAAATTGGCCCATTCCAAGACCAATCCCCATGTAGCCACCCCTGAGCCTCACATCATGCAAAAGCCTTGGAGTACCATTTGTGCAAATTGACAATTTCACCCTTAGTCTAGGCTAACACGACACCACGAAGAGTGGGACTTTCCATGAAAACCTCCAAGGTAGTATGAGCCAGTGCAAGTCCATCATCACTTACACATACTCCTTCTTTATCAATTTGGGGCCTGCAAAGAAATGATGGTCAAGATATGAACAACTACTTAACGTCAAAGTAGAAACAATAAAGTAAACAACCTTACCTCTCTACTCTATACACCGTTCCAAGAGGATTCTGGAACAAAGTATGTGCATGAGAGGCTAGGAATAAGGTGCTATTGACATTGTGATGGCCACATGATAATAATTCCCATACATGTGTCAATGGAGGGATGGATCTAGGCCCTCCATAGGGATCATCCCCAACCATAAACAATCCCTCATTGATGTCGACCACAAAGGCCACTATGCCATCTGACAATCCTAGTAACATAGTCTTGAGGATACTCCATGATAATTGTTCACTTAGGTGAGACCATATTACCACACTGAATCCTTACTAGATGAAGGCAAGGAACTCATTAGCACCCATTTCAAACCATACCCCATCTCGATCGATGGTCATATCAGGTGTCGGGCAATTAGAATCAACAATCCCAAACCACGCCAAAACTCCAATAAGCTCCACCACTAAGAGAAACGGTTTAAGACCTCTGCACATATTCAAGATTAAGGATAAGTAGGCTACACATAAAATAGGAAAAGGGAAAGCACTCAAGCTTCACGCTGGGTGTGCAAATCCTGCACAATGGGTGTGCAGATCCTTCACGTTGGGTGTGTAGGTTCGTGTGCA